>CABFPE010000482.1:26713-50586 GCA_900660155.1 Hofstenia miamia
TTATAAATTGTACAGTTAATTTCAATAAATTAAATTTATTAACACCAGTTTTTAGCTATTCCTGATATATTTATGTTAGGAAATAAAAGATATAGTCAATATTTTGACTTATTTTTTATGAAAATTTTACAATGTTATTCTTATTAAGTAGAATACATAGACTTAGTAATCTTAATAACAAACAGTCTTAAAATTACTAAGATTATTATTTAAAGTGATACTTAGTAAACTTACTAAAAAATATTCTTAGACTTATTAAGATTGTTTTAGAATGCTAAAGCTTAGTAAGTTTAATAAGTTTATTATAGCATAAGGCTAAAAATAGTAAGATTACTATTATTTTTCAACCTGGGACAGTCTGACTTCACTAATAAAAAACCGTTAGAGACCCGATTTCAATGAAATTGTAATTAGATATTGAATGAATATCTTTAAATTGTACATATTTAGAAATTAATAAATGCATCATCTTGTGACATCACTGATTTATAGGCTGTCTTAATCCATGTAAAATCAATTTTTGAAGTATTTGGAAAAGTTTGCCTTGCCGCTCATCGCTACATTGCATAGGCAGTGTAATTACTAGGTTTATCCCTATAGTGTACACAGTCATATCTTTCTTCGTTTTTCGACGTTGTTAGAATGTCATCGAGGACGTCGCAATAGTATTTATAAATAAATACTATTACGACGTCCTCGAATGTCATATTGACTGAAAATTTGTATTTTTTTTATTTTAAGTAAATATTTGTGCTCAACCCTAAACAGTGATGTTTAGTTAAACAAAATAAAAAACAGTTCTTATCTGTTTAACAGATTTTAAATTATATAACAGATTTGTTTAACAGAATTTGCAACATTTAACCGATGTTTAACAGAAATTGCTAAATAAAGGGCATCAAAGAGCAATGTATTTTACCAAAAGTTTTATGCAAAAAGTTAACACAAAATCAATAAAATATGACGGGTTTTAAGTGTTTCAATCTGAGCACATACAAATAATATTGTTTACTCTCGTTAAGTTTTAGTCTCCATTCCTAGAAATATCTCTCTATAAATTACAAGTCAGCATCTATCATGTGTGCATTTAATTATACCTAATATATGCAAAAACGCAAAACGGATTTGGCAAATTTTTTATGCCCACTCTTGGCTTTGCTCATATGTTTATGAGGTACTGGCCTTCTATTAACTATGCGTGTTCTCTTAGCATGTTCTGAACTTAGCTTTGGTAATCTGAAAAGAAAATTTTAACGTACAATACTTGCAAATAAGCAAGATAATAAACAGCTATGATACGAACAGAGTATAAGCTACACCTATTTTTTCTATAAGCAATGCAAAAATTGAGCTAGTACTGAGAGAACAATTCCTTAGATTCAGAAAACAACAATGATTTTTTGTGCTCTATGATAGGTCAAAAATAGGAAAATTGATTTCCTGATAGAATTTTGTATTAGTATTACAATTTAGGGTTGTTACAATTTTCGTTTAGGTTTGTTAAGCAAATCTTTCAATAAAGATTTTCTTTTTCATTGAATCTCCACTAGTCGACATTTTTTTATAATTCAGGTTTGTTTCATTAAAATTTACTTTTTTATAATAAAAGGCTACCTTATTACTTGTAGAAAAGTACATTGTCTATGATAAATTTGTGTTTAGTTATTTTTGCAATTTGCTTTCAACATTTTATGCATGTGATTGCAAATAAATGTAGATTATTTTGAAGTTGTTTTTTGTTCCGAGAAAATTGTAGAGCCCAATGTTTCATGTATAACTCAAAAAGTAATTTCGCTCACAAGCTGGTAATTAAAATAAAAAACGGGTGTTTTGTTAATCCTTTGTGACTTTGGCCACGGCTTCAACTTTTAAATCACGTTTTTAGCGGCAGTAGGTTTAGCTTTTGTTTTGATTTGCAAAATGAATCTAGCAAGGTTTAACTAGTTTTTCTTCAAGGTAGGTGTAAGTCGAGAGAATTATAGGAGATATGATGAAAATTATGTACAAATATGAATTTGCGGGCGGCTACGGTCAGGCAAGATGCTTGTAAAGAACAATAATCAAATTATAAGAACATTTTAAAAGAAAAATCTATATAGCATTTCAATTTAAGGTAGATTGACAGATCAGTAGTGTAGGCAGAGTGAATTTTTTTTGGCTTGCACGTCACGGACTAAAATGGCCGCATTATTAGGCTTATAACTTGGTCTACCCTTCAACATTAGGCTGATCATATAGCTTGTCACTGAGTGTTTTTTTCAGCATTTTAATCAAAGTCGAAGATTGTTATCAATTTGACGAAAAGGGGCTCTATAAAGAGTTCACATGATTAGCTGTGTCTGAACAATCTCTTCCGTGCTCATTACTGCCCGCAAGTACAGGCTTGTTCAAAAATGATCTCATTAAAGAAAGTACTAATCTTAGTATGAATGCTATCACAATGAGATGAAAACTTCATTAAATCTTAACAGCAATGTTATTAAAGTTTATAGCTATTACTAAAAGATTTTACATTACTTACTATTTTTTCACATTATTAATAAGCTATGGTAGGGATATTTCAAAGTAAAAGTTGCTACATTATTTGTTGAACTTACCGAGACTAAGTGTTTGCAAAGCTTAAATATATGTTTTCCGATTGCAAAACTTATAAAGTGGCGTATTTAATATGTATTCGCGGCACACAGTTGCACCACTCAATTTTTCAACTGAACATAAAATGACGCTGCTAGATTTCGTAGTTGCAATATTTCACGATGGGCCAAGAGTTTTCAAAAGCTTAGCACACTCCTATTTGTAAGTAAAGCAAAAGTTCATAAACTTTTCTCAAGACATGTGAAAGTTGAAGAACAAATTGCATATTTTGAATTAATGTAGCATTAACTGTGGATAGGCAAGCGTTTACTTCACGAATAAGCACAAAGTGTGTGTTATATTGAGCTGAATGATATTAAGCTAGTTATCATAAATCATAGGTGCGTTGTTGACGTGCCTGATATTAGAGTCAAGCTGTTAAAACTTTTCAAAATATACACACTAAAATCTGGATCTTGTATGATTAATTATATTTCAAAAGAAATTTGCAATGCATTTAATAAAGTGGCACCAATTAAATGCCGAAGGGTAGGATTACTTTATTCAATGCCGATGATCGTGAAATATTTGAACAAGTAAGCATTAAAAGAAAACTATTTTATCTTACAAAACAGAACCGACGACCACTAATTGGACTAATTACGAAAAATCAAAGATGATAATTAAACAATTAAGAACTAAATAATCTGCTTTAAAACAAAACAAGTTTTTCGATACCGTATGTAAAACAAGCGAAAAATGGCGATATATTCATAAAATTCCATATCTTTAGTGAGTATCTGTTATTCGCATTTAACCAATGCATTATTGATAACGAATTTCCTAAAATTTTCAAAAAATCTGACATAAGAATTCTAGAGCCTTTTGCATTAACCATTTTTTAGTAAACTGTTTGAGAAATTATTAAATAGTCAAATAAACGCCTATTTAAAGTCTGAAAATATTCTCTCGAAAAAACAATTTGGTTTTCGTAGTGGTTATTGCACTCAAGATGCAATTTTATCAATATCACAACAAATAAAATCTAATTTAGCCCTCTTAATAAATGTAGTTGTGTTGCCCTTCTTGATTTAAGCAAAGCTTTTAACTCAATGAATTTTGACATACTCAAATATAAATTAACGTATTATAATTTTGATAACAAAGCTATTAATTTAATAATGAAGTTCCTTCAAAATCGACAGCAAAGGGTTACACTTAATGGTGCACAGTTCTAGGTCCCATCCTATTTGCAATCTATGTGAATGACATAACTCAAAATGTAAAATACAGTGAAAATTTATCAATATGCAGATGATACCTGTCTTATAAGTACTGATATAAATGCTTTTAAAGCAACTAAGAACTTGCAAAATGATATTGAAAATCTAACAATATATTTCACAAATAATCAGCTGAAATTAAATATTGAAAAAACACAATTTATAATATTCTCTCCTTAAGACAATCAAAAGTCTCACAAAAAACATTGAACTTAATATAAACCATGTACCAATAAAGCAAAATGAATTCATCAGCTATCGTATGTGTTGAAATAATTGACAATGATTTAAATTTCAAACAATTCTTAATGTCAAAAATTATAAAAAATGGAATCTGGGGTTAGGTATCTCTATCATCTTAGAAATATTTCAAACACATATCACAAACAATTAATAAATGCTGTCTGTTTATCACACTTTCAATTTCAATTCTGATATTTCTCTTTACATTCTTCTATCTAAAACCTTCAATTGGTCTCTTAAAATACTCAATTTCGTTCAATTCAAATGCATATCTTATCAGTATAATTTAAATTGAAATTTTTAAAACAATATATTCAATTAAATGTACGTTCTGAAAAATTCATATGCTTAGATAAATATTATAATAGCTTTCACCACACAGCAACTAAGGTATGGAATAACTTAGATCATGAAATTCAACTCGAAAAAAACTACAAGAAATTCAGAAAAAAATTGCACAGATTCCTCTGTAATAGACAATGCATTCTTAAACACAATAACGTACTACACTCCTTCGAAAATTTTGTATACCACAAGAAAATCACATACACACTCACAGAAATTTATACTATATTCTATAGTATATATTTTATTACTATTATTTTGTAAATACATGTATTTATAGTTTGTAGCTTTTGTACAGTACTAGTTTGCAGCAATAAATTTGCTGTGACTCTTGACTCTTATTACTTTTATTAATATTATTAGTTATTTCGCGCATTTCGTAATTAAACATACCGTGATGTGATTCTTCTATTTGCGCAAAGTTTTGTCAGATATTTGCAAGATATAAGTACTTGAAAGTTTTAATAAGATATTTACGGAGAGTTGCAAATTTGACAAGTTTGCTTTTACAGGGTTACCACAAAGAAATGTAAGACGTTTAAATATGATTCCATTACATAAGTTTTTTATTCAAATTATAAACATTGTCGTTTTTATTGAAGTAATTGTTTCTTGACATGAAAATGAAAAACTGCTTAGAAATATATCAATGAAGCTAAAGTAAAAAAAGTTGTTTTAAATTCATTTGGAAAGAAAATTTTTTCTTCTTTTATAGTTTTTTAGTGAAGGCACAACAAGTTTTATTCAAAGGGTCCAGGTGAAGTTTCTAGCCTAGACTGCAAACAGACCGCATCATTATTATATAAGTTTTTTAAAAAATGTGTGATAAATCACTAAGCGTTTCTGACTGCGGTTTCCGATTGAGTAATTGCAATCTTAATGATTCTGCATGTCAAATAGTGTTTTAAGAGTGAATCGGAGATATCAATATATAAAAGTTCAGAATGTGCATATATACAAAACTTAGGAGGCAAAAATAGTCTTTACCTTTCAAATAATACAAATTTTGAACGTTCGATTTTTTGTCCGAAAAGTTACAATTAATTTTGAACTATAGACTGGGTGATGGAATGTCCCCCCGTCAGGTTTTCAAAATTGATTGGTTAAAGAATTTTAAATAGGGTCTATTTTTGAATATTTCAAAAATTTCGTCACATTCTTGATCACGATTGATACGTCCAACCCAGGGCTGCACTGCTTATGAGAAAAGTAGGGGTGGGGGACGCAATTTTGACACAAAATTTTTTCAAAAGAAAAAGCTACATGTAATTCTTTCAAATATATTTCTTATCAAATACTACAGATACAAAATTTGGCATAATTTTAGAGCTTTCAATCCTACATGCTAATTAACAAATGTGTAAGCTAAAGATGACAAAATAACCGTGGCGTAGTATAAATGTCTATCTAGACATTTCTGTTATACTAACACAAAAAATAAAACAAAAGATTTCCATGACATGTTTCTGTATCTTTATAAAATTATTGGTGTTTGTAAAATTTGGCACAGTGGCCAGTCCGACCCTACTGCGTCCCCCCTAAATTTATACAAAAAAATAAGTGAGGGGACGCCGTCCCCCCTGCGCCCCGGCGAGTGCAGGCCTGGTCCAACCCATAAGAAAATCCTGCATAGGCCTCTGCTGTGATTCTTATAAAAAGAATAATAGTGCAAATAAAAACTGTAAAGCGGAAGTAATTCGAGAACGAATATATTTATAGTCGTCACCGCGCTCAGAAAACGGAATATTAGCTTGAATTTATATCGATGGTTTTAAAGCCGTTTTCATTAAACAGCTGAGGAATCGCACACGCGTTGTACGTTGTTATTGAATTAGTCAGTTTAATAGTGAACTGTTATAGCTATTTGCACCGTTAAGTACGAGTGCGATTCTATTTGCGCTTAGAGTGTACCATCGCCGATTCTGCACTATTTTCAACACGCATTCCAAGGATGTTGAATAACGTAACAGAGTTAGCTCAAACACTATTACAACGCGAAAAACACTTCTTCACAGAAGTGCACCCTCTAAACAAGAATGTCCCATTTCTGGATGGCTATATTTACTTAGGAGTGTTCTTCGGATATTTATTAATGTGTTTGATGGGAAAACTCTACATTGAATCGTTTTCACTGAAACTAAGAAATCTTCTGCGTGTTTACAACATTCTTCAAATTCTGGCAAACGCATTTATCTTTCTATCAACGGGATATTCCATTGCTACTCGCTTTAGGCAACAGCCGACCTTTTGTATGGGAATGAACAAAAACGCTTACACTTGGGATGATCGTATTGAGGCTGCTACAACTAGCTTTTTTTACTTTTCGAGAATTTTCGATCTGTGCGACACGATTTTCATTATATTGAAAGGCAAAAACAACCAGCTTTCTTTTCTCCATGTATACCATCATGCATGGGTTTTATTTGTTTTTTGGAAAGGAGCTCGTTATCTTCCTGGAGCACAGGGAATGTGGCTGATGTTTTTGAATTCAGGTGTGCATTTCGTCATGTATTCTTATTACTTGCTTGCTACGTTCCCGCAAATTGCAAGCTATCTTTGGTGGAAGCGTTATATCACGCAACTACAAATAGTTCAACTGCTTGGAATTATATTAGGCTGCCTTCTGCCAATGCCTTCCATCATTAGAGGCGAATGTAACTACTCATTCCTGTATTGCTTGGAGGGTGTTATATTCTGCAGTTTATTAGTAGTTTCGTTTGTAAATTTCCATATTCGTTCCTATGGCAAAAGCAATAAGAAAGTTGATTAAACAGATTTACTTGTTTACCTAAAACTTTTAATTCCTTTTAGTTGACTCAACATAGTCGTAAAGCGGATCGGCTTTTGTGTCGGGCTGAGATATTTAATACCAAATCGGATCGAAAAAAGTTTTTTCCTAAATATTTAAAATGTGTTCATATTTAAGTAAAATTCATATACATGTAAATGATTTTTCTATAATTTAAACATTATTTAGAATAAAATTATTACAAATCATGCTGATATCAGGACTTGAAACGCGTTGACCCATAGGTCGTATCAATAAACCTTCTTCGTAGGCCGGGCTAAGACTAAATATTCAGGATATACATTCAGTGAAATTGAACGCATATATTTCATTTTATATAATCGGATCCTACGTTAACATTAGGGCCCTGTGGTATCTTGTCTAAAAAATTGATCGGTATTTTATTTAAAAGTAGGCTATTTGTATTATGAATTCCCGCCAGTCAAAGCTTGTTGTATGAAAACTTTGAACATTTCTGTTTTTAGAGATATAGCTGTTTGAAAAATGGCGAAATTTCTTAAAAAGAAAATTTTATAAATAATCCAGTTACAATTATATAGCTGGTTAACGCACAAAATGTCCTAAATACTTTCACAAAAACTAACTATTTACAGATTTTTTCTTAAGTAATCAGATTTACAACATTTACCATTCGGATTAAGATGCATTTATTTCTTTGCAATACAAAAATCATAATTATGAAAATTAAAATCCTTTTAATTTATGCTCGAGGTGGAAATGTCCATTGCGTAAGCGATTTATACAGTTAAAAGTTTTAAAATACTGGTGATATTAAACATTGTTCCATGGAATGGCTTCAAATTCCATTTTTTTCAGAAAATAATGTTCAATAAAACGCATTCATATTTGTAATTACCATAGGGCTGTTTTAAGGAATAAAGTCAAAATTTACAAACAATTTCATTTACATACGTATCCTAATGTGTGATTTAATTGATAAAGCCATGGTATACTACAACTAACTTTCTAGTTTTGATATATATATACGTGTATATATATATATANTATAGCAAAACATACGCAAACTGCAAACTTTAATTCAAAATGTCTGTGTTTTAATCTTTATCACATTTTCATTTTAATTCAAATGTAGAATATGTATTTTATAGTATATATTTACATTAAAAATATAAATTATCTTTTTGCATACATTTATAATTGTCAAAAACAACGTAAATGCAAGTTTCATGTTTTTCTTGTAAAATAAATTATTTGTTGACTTCTTAAATCATAACATACAACATTCTTGTCAGAAAACTTTAAATTTTACCCTAAGAAAAACCATGATGATTATTATCAGAACCTATCTGATGTATTTTGGAATCTTATAAGCATGCCATTTCCTCTAATTTGCTTCAATAGATGGCGCACGGCAATTATAAATTGTACAGTTAATTTCAATAAATTAAATTTATTAACACCAGTTTTTAGCTATTCCTGATATATTTATGTTAGGAAATAAAAGATATAGTCAATATTTTGACTTATTTTTTATGAAAATTTTACAATGTTATTCTTATTAAGTAGAATACATAGACTTAGTAATCTTAATAACAAACAGTCTTAAAATTACTAAGATTATTATTTAAAGTGATACTTAGTAAACTTACTAAAAAATATTCTTAGACTTATTAAGATTGTTTTAGAATGCTAAAGCTTAGTAAGTTTAATAAGTTTATTATAGCATAAGGCTAAAAATAGTAAGATTACTATTATTTTTCAACCTGGGACAGTCTGACTTCACTAATAAAAAACCGTTAGAGACCCGATTTCAATGAAATTGTAATTAGATATTGAATGAATATCTTTAAATTGTACATATTTAGAAATTAATAAATGCATCATCTTGTGACATCACTGATTTATAGGCTGTCTTAATCCATGTAAAATCAATTTTTGAAGTATTTGGAAAAGTTTGCCTTGCCGCTCATCGCTACATTGCATAGGCAGTGTAATTACTAGGTTTATCCCTATAGTGTACACAGTCATATCTTTCTTCGTTTTTCGACGTTGTTAGAATGTCATCGAGGACGTCGCAATAGTATTTATAAATAAATACTATTACGACGTCCTCGAATGTCATATTGACTGAAAATTTGTATTTTTTTTATTTTAAGTAAATATTTGTGCTCAACCCTAAACAGTGATGTTTAGTTAAACAAAATAAAAAACAGTTCTTATCTGTTTAACAGATTTTAAATTATATAACAGATTTGTTTAACAGAATTTGCAACATTTAACCGATGTTTAACAGAAATTGCTAAATAAAGGGCATCAAAGAGCAATGTATTTTACCAAAAGTTTTATGCAAAAAGTTAACACAAAATCAATAAAATATGACGGGTTTTAAGTGTTTCAATCTGAGCACATACAAATAATATTGTTTACTCTCGTTAAGTTTTAGTCTCCATTCCTAGAAATATCTCTCTATAAATTACAAGTCAGCATCTATCATGTGTGCATTTAATTATACCTAATATATGCAAAAACGCAAAACGGATTTGGCAAATTTTTTATGCCCACTCTTGGCTTTGCTCATATGTTTATGAGGTACTGGCCTTCTATTAACTATGCGTGTTCTCTTAGCATGTTCTGAACTTAGCTTTGGTAATCTGAAAAGAAAATTTTAACGTACAATACTGAGAACCTCAACAAAATTTTTACCAAAACATATTACAAATATCCCATATATGAAGAATTGACAGAATTTAAAGCATTTAAAAGTAATTATAATTAATAAAAGGATGTTAATGAAAATGACATATCAATATTATTTTCTAAAACAAACTATATGAAGAATTCTAATGAAGTTATTATAACGGTTACACCTAAAATACGTTTACTACTTCTCAATATAAAGCTGAAATCGGGACTCAATATACTGAATATTAGAGATCATCATTGTGTCAAGATGTGTTGTAACGGTGGTAAGTATGGACGTTCATCAAAAAGTTGCAATAACGAGACATTATCATGTATGCTTTGCTCAGATAATCACAGTTATAAAGAATGTCCCATCAAAAATGACAATAAACATAATTGTATAAATTGTGTTAATTCTAAACAATTTCATTTGGAATCATCTAACCACAATTCATTTAGTAGAAAATGCCCAATATGCATTGAACAACTAAATATTACGATTAGAAAAACTCAATGTGATTAAAGAAAAAATTTTTAATTTCACTGAATTTAATGAATATATAAAACAATATGAAAACCAAGTCAAATTTCTTAATATTAATTTCCAAAGCTTAACAAATAAAGTAATTGATTTTAAATATGAATGGAAACACAATTTGCGGAATAACGGAAACATGGTTAAAAGATCTCTATCCTTGCGAAATATCTTAAACCAGTTTCTCTTATAGATCTATAAGAGAAATTGGTTTAAGATATTTCACAAGGATAGAGATCTTACAAGTTCTACAAAGACTAGAGGTGGAGGCATATTATTTATCATACCTAAGCATTTTCATCCACAAATAGGTCAAGATCTAAATGTTCAAAATATCCTATTTGAAAGTTTATGGATAGAAATTTTAATATCGAATGTAAAGCATTTATTTAATTTAAGTTATTGAAATGATCGAAAAAATTTTAATGAATTTTCTGTGATACTATCTTCTGAATTATCACGAGCAATGATTGAAAATAAGCCAGTAATTCTTATGGGCGATTATAACCAGAATTATCTAAATAAGTATGATAATGCAAATGTTCATGATTTTATAGACATCTTCGGATTGGAAGTACTCAATAAAACAATTCCGACTCATATTAATGGAAAAAACTGATCTTTGATTGACTATTTAATAATAGACATTTCGAACTATAATAGTTTCATTACAACAGTAACAGATTTTTTCATTTCCGATCATCAAATTACATGTGCAATATATGTTAATAGGAAAGTCAACAAAGAGAAAAAATGGGTATGTTATAATGATTGTAAAAAATTTAACTAAGTCGAAATTGGCGTAACTATTATAACTCAATGTCCATTAATGAGAAACTAAGCTTTATCAATAATAACTTGGATCAATTATATAATAAACATTGTCCAGTTACAAGGAAGATCATTTCTGTAAATCAAAAGAGAATTCCTAGTTGGAAAATATGGATTTCAGAAAAGTCTAAAAAACATAATAACGAGAAACATCAAGCCTATAGAAATTTGTGAAAAGACAAAAGTTATAAAGATATGAAGAAATATAAAATCTACAGAAATATTGCATCGAATAGTTGTAAACAAGATCTAAGTTCATTTTTGAAATCTTCTTTTGAAAAAATGAAAACATGTTCTCAAAAGTGGAAATACATTAATAATTTTTTGAAACCACATTCAAATATTGAACCNACAAAAGTTATGAAAATATGAAGAAATATAAAATCTACAGAAATATTGCATCGAATAGTTGTAAACAAGACCTAAGTTCATTTTTGAAATCTTCTTTTGAAAAAATGAAAACATGTTCTCAAAAGTGGAAATACATTAATAATTTTTTGAAACCACATTCAAATATTGAACCTGAATACCTATTAGAGAAGAAAGAGAATCCTGTGCACAATAAATTGGAAATATCAAATTTATTTAATGAAGATTTCATAAAATTTCGAAAATTTAGTGGTCAGCAATATAATATCACGAAAAAAAAATTTGAGAAACATAAAAATTTAAAGTTCAATGCAAGTTCATTTGATTTTACATATGTTTCCTTGCATGAATTTCTAAATGCTTCAAAGTGTTTAAGTATTAGAAAATCTAAAAGAATTTGTAACTATCATATATGGTTTTTAAAAGAATCACTAAGTGTTATAGCAAGACCTTTGTGTTTCTTATTTAATGAATGAATTAAATTCAACAAATATCCTGATGAACAAAAGGTTGCAAAAGTTATTCCAATCTATAAAAAAGGTATAAGCAACATTTCCTCAA
Source organism: Hofstenia miamia (assembly GCA_900660155.1). NCBI lineage: Eukaryota > Metazoa > Xenacoelomorpha > Acoela > Hofsteniidae > Hofstenia > Hofstenia miamia. The sequence goes on from CABFPE010000482.1 coordinate 38,907, forward strand.
ACTACAGACCTATATTAATATTAACTGGAATTAATAAGATTTTCGAAAAAATTTTACACGATCAGATTAGCTGTTATTTTAAAAAATACAACTTGTTTAATCAAAATCTATTTGGATTTAGAAAACATTCTTCTACTATGAATACTCTTCTGCATACAGTAGAAGATTGGAGACAACTTACAGATAGAAAGGAAAGTGTATATATTATTTCTTTAGACCTTGCAAAAGCATTCAATTCTATAGATCATGGAATATTGATGAAAAAATTGAAAGATACATACAACTTCGACCTTACTTCTTCTTCACTTATTGATGCTTACTTAAATAATAGATATCAATTTGTGCAATTTAAAAATGAATCATCAAATCTTTTGAGAATTGAAAGGGGTGTTCCGCAAGGTTCTGTTTAATATCTATATAAATGATATTTCAAATCACATAAATATAAAATGTATGTTATATGCAGATGATACATTAATCTATACAAAAAACATCAATGAACTACAATCCAATTTATATCTCCTACATGACTACTATAACAAAAACATGATGTCTCTAAATATTGAAAAAACTACTTTTATGCAGATGAATAAATTAACAAAAGGCGAAACGAAGATAAAATTGCATCTTAACAAAGAAATAATGGAGAAACCAAGAATATAATATTTAGGAGTGTTAATTGACAATCAACTAAAATTCAAAGATCATATAAATTCTTTAATTCAAAAAATGGCTGGTACCATCAAGTTAATTAAAAAAATAACAGATTTATTACTAAGAAAATGGATCGCAATGTTACTTAAGTCAATGGTTGTATCAAAATATACTTATTCTTGTTACTTGCTAACAAATTTATGAGAAAATTTTAAAAGAAAATTAAATAAGATTTTCAATTGGATGAACAAGATTATCAATTAGGTAAGCTTAGGCAAATTACTTAAAGAAATTCCCCAAATGACAACGAAGAAATTTTTATTGTTGTTTAGGCCTGAGCTGAGCTTGGGGTGCCTCTTTAATGGCTAATTGGGCTAAGGTCAATTTTGAAAAATTTAATGTAATACATGTAGTCCTATAATGAGAAAATCCCCACTGAGAAAGTGCTTTCTATTATCTGAGAATTGCTTTGTAAAATAGAAAAATCGACACTGGATCATCATGGATATCCGTGCATTTATTGTTTGTAATGTTTTTTAAAATTAAAAAAATTCTACTTGAATATTTCTGAATCCATTCGAATATTCGTTTGAACAATTACTAACTAGATAATATGTTACACGAAATAGAAGGCCTATTTCTGAAAAAAACTTCACAGTCAAAAGTCGTTTAAAGAAATGTATGTACAAAACCTTGGTAGCACTGATGCTCATTATATGGTATTCCGAAATCCACGAAGTAAAAGTTCTGAAAACATAAGTTTCAGAAAAATGTTTGGAAAGTGTTAAAAATAATATTGTTAAACTGCGTATTTCAACAAGCAATAACCCTTGGTGTGCAATGGACAAATGGAAAAATATTCAAAATTTAAAAATATTTGATATTTTCGGCAACACTAATTATGTTATGTTATTATTATTATATTATTATAAAAACAGTTTTATAGTCTAAAAATTAAATATGTATTCTAATGCGCTAGAGGTCATACTCTATGATTCTTCTTGAAAAAGCTATCAAAAAAGTGTGTCTTCAGTTCTTACTTTTGGAAAGTTGAAATCATCTCATCATCGGACATGAAGCGGTAGGGAATTGAAAATTGTAGAAGCAGCAAATGAAAAGGAACGGTTTGCATATGACGAATTCATCCACGAAGTAAATCGTTTGATCTGTGATCATGTGTATATAGAATTTTATAAGTGACACGAAATTTCACGGGGAGCCAATGAAGATCAATAAAAGCTTGAGAAATGTGAAAGCTTTTTGGAGTTTGAATAACTTCTGAAGTTTACGGATAAGGAAATTAGGCAAACTGTAAAGAAAACCGTTCAACCGAGTTGATCAAAGGATAGATATTTTTGCATACGCTTTATGTTGCGAAGATGGTAGCGACAAGACTTCCACAGATGTTTAACAAATAGTTCAAATTGGAGTGCTTCATCCATTATGAAGTTCAGGTTCGTAACAGTAGAACAGTGAAGATGGTTTAATGGTAAGTTGTAAGACTCAATTAATTTTATAACCTGTTTAGATCAAATAATCAAAATCTCAATCTTAAATTTTTACATCTGTAAGTGAAACAGGTGTAAAATTCAATAGGTCTATCCAACAAATTCAACGATTCGGTTACAAAATTACCAAAACAAGATTCATCAACAGTTAACACTGAAGATCATCAGCGTAGATATTATGCCACCACGATTTCTGAGAGCACACTTCTCCAATAAACATGTTGTATATTATATAAAACACTGAGGAACTTCACACTCAAGGGGAATGCGAATGGTCGATAACTGTATATGTGATTACAATGTTGCCAAAATTTTGATTATATCTTAAATCAAATGTAAATTTTGAGAGGGATAGTGTGAAGGGTTTGAGCAGTCATGGAAGAACTTTTCTTATGGTGGCTTAATGATAGCATCAAAAAGAAACTTGCTTTGTGCCAGGACAGTAAAAGCAATTGATCTTTAAGCATTGAAAAAATGCAAATCTCTTTAAATTGTTTACTTTTTCCAATTTTTTGTTGAAACCATTTTGTTAAATATTTGGAAATTTTAATCACCATTTGCTACAATTCAGAATGGACTCACTTTGGGCTTTGCCGGGTGTGCCATTGATTTTGGGCTGAGTTTACGCCGTTCTTGTATTTTAATTTGGGAATGACATTTCAGTCCATTTGCAACTTTTCAAAAATTGAAACATCAAATTCTCATGCATAATGAAATAATTTTTAAAATCACGAAGATTTCAAATTTTTACTTAGATATTTGCTAGCCAAAGGCTTATTAAAGGAAAAATTAAATCACAAAATCTAGATTCTCAAATTAAAAAATGCGAATTCAATGTAGCAGATGTGATTTCTAGTGATCAAGTTCAATAAAAATTCATATCACTAAAATGGCGCAATAAAACACTTAAGATCGTGGCACCTGTGCCTTCAATTCTTGCATCAATTTCAAAAGGCTAACAAAATGCCAACTTATTCAACATTCATTATTCGTGTTATATTGACAGATGAGACCCACTTCAATTTCACTGACACTGTCAATTCATGGATTTGCTGTTTGGAGAACAAGAAATTTTCACGACTGCAATGAAGAATTTTTGTACTGTGGTTTGAGATTAACTCAACGCTTGTCTTGGATCCTTTCATTTTTAGGATACATCAGGCTCTTCTGACGTAATTGCATGTACCTCAATTGAAAGCTTATAAATGATTCCACCATGCTAGTATGCCTCTGTACACTGCTAGTGCTAATTCAACAAAAGTGTTGCTTTTGGAAAAAATTAGAATTGAAAATTTTAATGTTAAGGGCTTCGATATTTCGTGGCGACCAAAGAGTCCAAATGTCCAAATGTGTCTCCTTAATTATTTTCTATGGTGATGGCTGAAAGCTAATTCATATAATCCTACGATATTGAAACATTTGAAATGCATGATTAAATCTCAACAGTTGCTTCAATTTAGACAGACGAAAGGACGATATCTATTGATACAAAACTTAGAGACATGAAATGCTATAAGAAAAAGAAAATGACAGTTTTATTGATGAAAGTTGTTTTGCATTCGAAATATATTTTTATAGTTGGCATGTGACTTTCTGATAACCCAGTACACGTTAGTAATTGAAGTAATTATATTTGTTGTCATTGAAATGTTATTCAATTGCTGATGAAAGAATGTTATCTTACTCAAACAATCGGTAGAAACTACAATAAAAAATTAGATAACTCTTTTAGCACATGTAGCTAATGTAAATATTTTAGAATTAAAGTTACTCAGTACTTACCTTACAAATGTTTTTTGAAATATTATTATTGTGCACAAACATTGTGATTTCTCTAATAAATTCATTTAATTCACGCTTTAGTTTCAGTCCGCTTTTGCTTTGTCATGGAGTGATACACTTTCAAGCCTTATATGGATTTGTGTGCCAAGTAATTATGTAATTAAGTTTTCCACACAATTTGTACTGTGTATCACCTCCATTATGTCCACAGGATCAATTTTCAGAACTGTTAAAGCTAAAGTAAAAAATTCAACTAAATTATCTCCAACGTGAGGAATGATAGCATGGCCTCAAGTCAGGGTTGGATTGGCTGGGTTGTGGGGGCTCTGCCATCGTTAACAACTTAGGGTCGCCAATATCTTGAAGCAACTGCAAGTACATGCAAAAACTTTTCTCATTTTTGAAATGATTTAATTGGAAATATTTAAATGTGCACAAGCTAAAGAAGCAAAATGTATAAGAACGCATTATAAGAAGTACATCAGAAGCTTTTTACGTTTGGCAGATTTTGATGCATAAAAATTTTTAATATCACTTTCCAGTAAATCTTGTCCAATGAATGATCTTATACGAGACTTTATGCACCTGATTTTTGAAAACACACGTCCCCACAATACTACAGTTCAAGATAAAGTAAGTACAGTTGTTCGACATCGGTAGTGTTCATTGTAGCTTCTAAAGTGAAACGATAACTTGTGATTAGTGATAAAATGTATCCCATGCAATTGGAGTAGTTGTCCTTTTTTTCTGTTGCATGATTTCTCAAGAAGTAACACTATCTCAATAAAATTTCCAGTTGACTCAAGTAGATCGTGAGCAGATTCACATTAACCTCTATATGATAATCTCTGGCTAAAAATAACTTTAATAAAATCGAGAATACGACCAAGTACTTGACAATTCCAACCATACATCTTGCAGCGCACTGTGCATCAAGTCTCCATTCATTATTTAGTGAAGCAACGTCTCGAAGGTTTCAGAAGAAATCAGAAGCATCAGTAGGAATTTCTGTTACTTCATGATGCTCTACGAATTGACTAGCTTTGTTTACAACTATTATTTGTGTATGTTTGCTACTTTTACTATATGCTTCTACCATTTCTTTCTTTTCAATGATAATTATCAACAGTAAATGGAATATGATGTACTAGTTGCCGGCGTTTTGATGACATTATTAGATCTAAATTAGCCTGAAGCTCTTTAGGCCATTCCATGCTAGTTTCACGTTCCATTGCTGATGTTAAGGCTGATGAGAGAAATTTTTCATGAAAGCTCACAATATCAACCACCTCTGTGTCCGTTGAAGTAGTAACATTTTTCACATCAATCCCTGTTGCAATATCCGTATCTGCTGAAAATGATGTAGTAAAGTAAACTTTCTATTTTCCAGTTTGATTGGCTACATTCAATGGCTGCCTCCTTGACTTACCTTGTTTTTTTGTGCACCAGTCTTCATTTCACCTCAACAAAAAAAAATTCTAAAACAAAGAAAACAGAGTGGGCTATAACAAAAGATATTAGACCTAAAGGTTAAAAGTTATACAAATACTAGAATATAAATAAATATACAACCGTTGTGTGATAAAGAAAACACTGCTTGCTCTCCAAGCTTTTATTTAACAAGATTCAAAACATAAGAACCATATATGGAGAGAACAATTATTACAATAAACAATTATCGCTGCTATTCAAGTTCGTCTCTGCTGTTGTCATTACGTACTCAGACATATGATTGCTAAACAAAAAATATTTCCTGTTGTTTCAAGAGGAACTTCATTTTAACAGCATTTTATTTCACAGAGATGACGGAACGAATAGGAAAATTTGGAAACAGGATTTCATAAACACGAATTGTATTTTTAAAATGTCGTTTTGTTAGTTATTTAAAAAAAAATATTTTCAATTTTTTAGAATTACACAATTAGTACACTTTTAAAAAATGTTTTCTTTCTTGGAGAGGGAGGGGGCTGTACCATTGATACAATAGCACAACGGTCAGTCTAATCCTGCGTGAAAATGAATTAAATGCGCCGATTTGTAGGGATGCTGGAACTGGCAAGCACTGTAAAATTGCACTTAGATAATAATAAACTGCCAGAAAACCCATTGAGATTTCATCTTGCAGTTATTAACTGATTAACATGACACAGATACTTAGTAAATACAACAACTACATTTGGGTATATTCCACTATACATCTCTTTCAATATAAATGAGTTCAAATATCTTTTCGCCACAGGAAAATAGGCAAACATATATCCGTAGCCACAACCAGGAGCTCCTTGCCACATCCAAGCAAGCATTTAGACATTTTGACTACATTTTTCTGATGGGCGCTGAATTGGTTTGCACATATGAGAAACACACAGTAGATCAGAAAGCAGAATTCTTTTCTCATAACTCAAAAAAAATTGAATTCCGTTTGCTTTAAAAAATAATGTTTATCAATAGATAAGGTTTGCAAATAACATTATAATGATTTGATACCTAAATGTACTCTGACAAATTTACATGCAGTGAAAAAACTTCATATTTAACTATTGTGAACATTGTACTCAAGAATCCAATCCAATCCAATTTTGATATCGTCCAATTCGGTTTCCATCTAACTTTGAATTGAAAATTTTCTTTGCAAAATAAATAATGTTTTTCATTTACATTTCTATGTATCTAATTTAAAGCACTACTACTAAATTACACACGAAATATCGTCTTACAGGAAGAAGAGGTTAACCATATCTGGATTGACTGTGACAAACAGAACAGGGGCAAACGTTTTAATTATTATGTACCATGTATTTGAGATAACTATGTAAATGCATTTTCTGCTTACTCAATGAAATACTTTGTCATGTTTTCGAGTAATGTTCACGCTTATGTAAATTATATTGTTAGTCAAAATGACAAAAATTAAACATTTTTAGACTTGATTTTCCAAAGGGATTTAACTCACAATAGTGACTATAACATCTTCAAAAATCTCAATAACATGTATATGAAATGGTGCTTATAAAAATACATTTTCGATAAAAACTTTTTTAGAACCTTGTATGAAGTCAGTGAGATTGACTTATGAACATGTCATAATTCATTTATGATTGCTAATTTTTGGCAAACTTTATGTAGATTGGTGCACAAAATATTTCTGGTATTAGACCTATAATGCACATCGCTAAATAATTTCAGGCCTGAATATATAGCAATTGAAATAAATATGTTTAAAATGAGCGTTCTTCTTAGGTATATTGGGGAGGTAGATTATTGATTTAATATTATTTGCTGATGTCAACAACTTTCATTAAATGTTTAGGTAGGAACTCAAGCAATAATGTATTTACCAACCTGTACAATAATACCATTTTCAATTCTTTTATAAGTGAACTGAATTATGCAAATACATGCATATTACTTACTGAACTTAGGCCCCCGCAAACGATATAACTTTCTTAGTATAAACATTAGACTAAAAGATATGTTTCGCTCAACTTAAGCATCGTCAATCTACAATATTTTCCCTCTAAATATGCATTATTTAATTAAAAGATATTTTGTAATTAAATGTTTATATATCAATGTTCCTCTAGAAAAAGCCAGACATAGTTATCAAAATTTTAAAAAGCAAAGACAACGACTTACGATCTAAATTACGAAACAATAAAGACGCTTTTAATGCTTGCAACGATAAATTCATTAATGGAATTTAAGGGACAATTTTACTTGCACAAAAATGGTTTAGCAATCTATATAATTCCTTAAGCCCAACCCTAGCAACATCTATTTAAACTTCATTGAGAAACAACATGCAGCAAATAGCATCAGATTTCATTTTTGTTAAAGATATATGAACGATATATTTGCTATAGTAAATAATTTTTGATGTCTCAAGTTCTTATGAAAATCATAAACCAAGAAATAATAAAACTAAAGTCGTATCTGAAGAAAAACGAATATCCAAATATTTTTATTAACAAATTTAATAAAGAAACAATGGATAAAATACTGTACAGCAAGACAGGAGAATATTCGATTAATTTTGAACATGTTTAAAATTGAATATAGAGGTAAGCATACAACAGATATGATTAATCAAATACGAAGAATATATTATATTAAAAAAATGTAAGATTTGTTTATACAACGCGAAAGCTTAGTCAAAACATAGAATTAAAGGCAATGACAAAGATGTCCGATAAGTCCAATGTTATCTATAAAATCAATCGCACCTGTGGTGATCACAATATTGTATATAGTAGAAGATATTTAAGCAGAAGAATAAACGAGCACGAAACTAAGTCAACAATATCAGAACACAAGAAAATGTGGATTAAATTATGACATCAAAATATTAAGATCTACCATCACAAAAAAAATTTAAAAGTAATCGAAAGTATATACATGAGATCAATGCAACCAAATCTTAACACCAAAGACGATTAAATATATCAGCATAAAATACCCCTAATAAACGTTTAATTTCATAATAATATCTCCTAATAAAATAGTGTATATTTAGAGGGAATTTTTGTAAGTTGACGATGCTCAAGTTGAGCGAAATATATTTTTTAATCTAATGTTTTTACTAAAATTATTAAAGATCCTTAACAACAATAAGATAGAACTTTTGTTGCTATAGCAATTAACGCAAAAAATCACATTAGACCATTCCAAGAAAATAACCGGAATACTTTTTCAAATCCTTCTCAATCTGATGAAGCTCTGAGACGATAGTTGAAACAATTTCGGAATAGCTTTTATTTGGCTTGGCTGGCTGTAAGTAATGATTTATAAGGTTGGCGTGACCTGTGTTGATATGTTGAAGGGCTGGTGGTGGCAAGCACTAGACGGTGATAATTCAGCGAGCGTGTTGATTGAAAAATTTGGGCGTGGGTTAGTGTCGTCAGTAAAAGCGTCGGCGAGCGTTGTTTTGCGAAGATTCAAAATGGTCTTTGATGCTAGGTACGAGTGTCGCATAGCCTGCCTTTGAGAAGTGCACGCCTTCTTTTGCAAAAAGTTTCCGATTTGCATCTTGCCCACACAGAAGTATTTAAAAATTCGAAAATTTTGTAGTTATATTTTTTTCAGTTTTGCTTTATTAAGAGATTGAGTTCGCATACTTTTTTGTTCAGCATCCTATTTTGAGGGAAAAACACAATTTCTCCAATGCAAATTTCGGCAGACGTGAATAATGTGCTAAAAGATGCAATTAGTTTGGTGAATAGCGGTGTGAAATCTTTTCCATTCTGCATTAAATCGTTTCTTCCGACAGGTGCCAATAAGCTTTCTAATTGTGTTTAATTGTGGATAATCTCCAAGATCGCTTATAACATTGTTGATAGTGGTTCCACAGTATGAGTGTATTGTTACGGTGTGTTCGTTTAGAAGACTAGGTGCTTTAAGTAAACGGTACATCGAAGTGTCAATAATGAGCGTGTCGGTACCTTCTTTAATTTTTTTTCAGTGTTGGCTGCGCCTTTTTTTGATATAAATTATTACTGGGCTTTGGAGATGTTTGCTGTTCTTTAGAATGCGTTTCGGTTACAGATTCAAATGATTTTTCTTCTTGCGATAATTCTTCTGGTATCTGTGTGTAATTTGTGGAGCAGTCCATGAACCGTTAATAATTCTTCTTTACTTACAGGTTAAAGATACGATCACTGCCTATGAAATCTTCCTTGACAGCGAACAAAGAAGAGTGCGCTCGTCTAAACCGACTGATCGTGGTGAAATCATAAGATATGATATATTCTTCCCGATTGTAACTTAATTTGGTCTTGCCAATCATCATACATGCCAAAATAGGTCCACATCTATGATGTACTGCAAAGTACGGAATCTAATGTAATCCCTGGACAAATGCTCAATGTCATGTACTTTACATAATCAGATATATAGAGTACACCGTTAAGCCGTCAATAAGGATTCACATTTTCATAACAATATGATAAACTAACAAAGTGTGTTATCATCTATTCTCACCAGGGTATGTTCTTACCGAGCAGTCAACTAATACATAATCACCAAATTTGCATGAAATACATGACCAAATCACACTACCAAAAAATGCCAAACTATTGATAGCAATATTTCATAGCTTGTGTTTCACTACAGTTGGTTAAGCTAAATTGACAAATGGCTCAAAATTCAAATTATATTCTGATTGTGTCGCCAAAGCAGTGACCGTTATTGTGACTTTCGAATATCAGAAATTGATGCCCGCAATTGGAATGGTGCACAATCGATCCCTGGAATCAAGACATGTCCCAATGCTATGTATGAGGCAACCGACAATTTCAGATTGAGGTTGGCTTCACTGTCAATGCCACATAGCATCAAGCCCGTGCAAGCTGGAGTTTGATGTTGCAACACTCAATTTGAAGGTGAATTTATCCTGGAAAAGATGATAAGCATGACACAAAGAGACATTACTTTTGGTACACTCCGGTGGAACTGCTTGGAAATGGTCAGCAACAACGGCCGCACACTCGCATACCTGGGAAAACACAAGCACCTTCTGGAAACTCTCGATGAAATATCAAGTTACTGGAAATGAGTTACATATTGGGGCTACATATATGTTTATGCAAAAGTTGAATTAAACATTATACATTAATCTCTTTTAAATGTATCTTTCTTCAAAACTGTTAGTATTCAAGCATATCATGGGATAATAATTTAAATTTTTATCTCAATGATTTTCCGATGATATGCTTAATGTTTAAGATAAGATAAGATAATCTATATTCATTTGAATTTTTTACAATATTTTACTGATATTTCAAATGAATAACGTCATTAACTACTATGTACAAAAAATGAATAATAACAAAAATGAAATAAATAAAACAACACTGACTAAAAAAACACTGACTACGGATAGCTTACTAATTTCGATTTATTGTATAATCGTTATTATAAAATTTAAATCCTATCCATGATCTACCTGATATAAACTTTTGTTTGAGAAATAATAATTTTAATTCTTTTTTGAATTTTTTAAGGTTGTCTATTATTTTCATTTCTTTTGGCAATATATTCCAGTTATAAATTGCAGTATTAATAAAGGATTGACTCATGATATTTTTATTAAATTTAACACGTGAGTAGTTTTTTGTTCGTTTATTTTGCTTCAGACAATCTGTCGAAAATGAGAATGATATCTCGTTGTAGGGTGGTATTTTCTTTATGAATTTGAAGAAATAAATAATAATATTATAAATAAATAACTCTTGTAGAAAAAGAATAGATTTAGAAATATATTCTTTTGTTTTAGAAGAGTTTTTATTACAAACATTTAATGCCCATTTTAGTTGAACTCGAAGCTTTTTTATCATTAGCTGTGTACATTTGTATATAAGATATTAGCATAGTTTAAATTACTCATAACGAATGCATGAAATATTTGAATTACTGCAATTGGGGGTAACTGTTGGGAAACATGGGATATCTTTCTAATACCTATAGCCATTTTTTTAATAATAGTATGTATTTGCGACGTGAAATTAAGATTTGAATCTATTATTACTCCTAGATATTTAAACTTATTAACAGGTATAACAGATGAATTATTGAAATTAATTGAATAGTCGGAGATGTCCGTTTTTTTTCTAAAAGGTTGCATTATGCAAAATTCAGTTTTTTTCGTATTAATACGCAATCTATGCATGTTAAAATAGTTGCTCAATTTTATACAATTCGATTCAATAACTTTTACAGCTTTATCTAAGGATTTATTTCCA
>CABFPE010000482.1:50664-64959 GCA_900660155.1 Hofstenia miamia
TTTACAGCTTTATCTAAGGATTTATTTCCACAGTAAATAGATGTATCATCGGAGTATTGTGTTATTTCGCAGTCCGTAATTTCCTTCATGTCATTCACATAAATATTAAAAAGCAGGGGACCTAGTATGGTTCCTTGATGTACACCATTATTGACAGACAACCAATTTGAAAAAGTATCATTTAATTTAACGCGCTGAAGTCTATTACTTAAGTAATTAGATATAAGGTGAGCACTGTTAATAGAAAAACCAATATTTTTTAATTTTCTTATTAATATATCATGATTAATAGAATCGAATGCTTTTGAGAGGTCAAGACAGGCAATAGCAACAAATTTAGTTTCTTGATTGCTTTAATTATTTCAAAACTTGTTATAAAGCGAAAACCAAATTCAGGGATGTGCCTATTAGGATTTATTTCCTGGAATTTTGCTTGAGGACCGTCGTAATTACCTAGGTTTGCAAATGTTTGATTTAAAATATTGGAAATTTCAAAATCAGAGAAGTATTGATTTCCATCGGGGTCTACAATTTTTTCTAATAGAATACTCTTAAGTGGGCAACTTGCAAAAAATTTTTTTTGTTGAAAAGTTGGTATATGGAGTCGAAATTCAAAGAAGCCAGCGTTGTGGGCGACCAAGCTAAAAAATCAGCTTTTTGGAGAAATTACAAATTTTCCTTTCTAGTATATGAAGTCAAAAGCCAGTTTCAATTATTCCCACGCTAAGAAATGCAACATGGGACAATTATTTTTTATGCATGTCTTGTCTTAATGAGGTATTTAATCAAATATATACATGAAGTCTTTTTAATATTGTATGTATATTTATTAGTCAGAACTAAATGCTTGAGTAAAGTTTGACATGTATAAGATAACATAACAAACTTGATATCAAACTGAGACATGACGTTATCAAATTTTATGACGTTATTCTGTAAATTAACAGTTTGTAATTGTTAATGTTTATCTGAATATAGAATTCTTTATGCGGTTCATCCTAAAAATGAAAACCGCGAATGTGTCATATTATAATTACTGTTTATGAATAATGACAAAAACTCCATTTACCTCAAGAATAAATTTGTGAATGTTTAGCGATTTTTGCCCGATGAACAGAAGTCAAAATTAGAATAAATTTTTTCATTTTCCATTGAACGTTTTTTACCTGATATAAAATTCTTGAAATTTGATATATCTATTTAAGCAAAGTTCGTTTCATAAATAAATGGTTAAATATAATAGCAGAACATCTTTTATCAATTTTCTTTTTAAATCAAGGTTTATCTTTGTTCTTTATGTACAAATTCATTTACTCCACTTCCAAAATTGGAAGACAGTTCACTTTTGCCACAAATTTTGAAAAATTCGAATTTAATTGTTTTCTAAATAGCTTTTCCAAAGCACCGTTCAAATATTTGTTGGAATTTTATTGTTATAACAATGTACCTTATAGTATCTAACATGTTTTATGAGCCTATACAATATTGTTAATATATTTGTACACATGAAGATTTGAGTATTATTAAGTGCTCAAATTTTTGTATATATTCTCAATAGTTTAATTTTATTTTAACATGATTAACAAATTGCAATAATTAAAGGTTATTAACAAACTTACTAAACTGCATGTAAGAATTGTAGAAATGGATAGAAATTGAAAAATAATTAAGACAATTATTAAGACAGAAATAAATACAAATTCTAAAAGCAGGGAAACGTGAGTACAGAAGTCAGACATGGCCAAAAAGATATTTATGGAGAACCTGAATTGTGCATTAATTTTCTTTAGGAAATTTTCATTTACATCTCAGAAAGCGTTTCAAATACAGGTAATGGTTCAAAAGCAATTGTATATTTGTGTCATAGGCGTCTTTAAAACGTAAGTTGTTGTAACTATATATAATACACAGGCCAAATTTCTGCATCATGTGGGCATATGCTAAAGCCTAATTTTTCGCACTTTTGTAATAGCCCTTACTTGATCTGTAAAATACAGATCGATTTTCACTCACAATTTAAATATTTTCAAATAATGATTTTGTTTATATATATATATATGATTTTGAAAATACCGAAAATTGTTCGCTAATTTATGTATTGTATACAAGCCCGTGGGCCAATCTTTGCAGTATGAACACGGAGTCTAGAACATAGGATATTTTTTAAGAAAAGTAATTTATGTTCGATTAGCGCACAAAATTTTATAAATACTTTCACAAAAACGAGCTATTTATAGATGTTCGTAAAAAAATTTATTTCTTTGTTATGCATTAATTATAATATTATTAATAATAAACTTTTATTTTAAAACGGATAAAAACATCCATTTAAGTTGTAGAAATACTAGATTTTCATGCCACGAAGGAGCCGATATGGAAATAGAGAAAGTTCTCGTTCAGATCTCCATAATGTGAGCGTTGAGGCAGAATATCTTGCAGTACATTATTCTCAGAAGTCAGTATCTGCTGAAGAAGCCTATTATCAACTTTGGTTATGATTTTTTTCAATAAGGGTATAATTTGTTGTAATTTTAAGGCGTAAAGCTTTTTTCTGAACTCTATCTAAGAGCAGCTTAAGGGATTTTGAGGAACCTCCCCAAACTGAACAACAATATGTTAGCGAGCGCATAACTAACGCATAGTATAGTGCTTGTAGTTCATATTGGCTAAATCCAAGATGTTTCAATTTCAGCAATAAATACAACTTACTAGTAGCTTTTTTAGCCATGCTCCTGATGTGATGAGAAAATGAAAGTGCCTTGTCAAAGTACACACCAAGCTATTTCACTAGATTGTTGTGTGATATCTTGCAACTCAGTATGTCAAGGTCGAAAAGTCCATTGCATGCTACTTGTATATTTAAAAGTTTTACTGAAATGATGAGATTGAACATTCCGGTAGGACGGATTTGTCTTACTTTTTGCTATTAAACATTATGCTATGGGCGAGATATAAATTCAATTATATTGTCTTTGTCCGACTAATTTTCATACCATACAAATACCACGGCTATTGTACATGTAAGTGAATGTTAAAATTTACAAAACAATTCCCTTCACAGGAATTCCGATAAATGTTATGTAATTGATATAGCCATGGTCCACAACTGGTGCAAAAAAAGATTTTTTTGGCTTTGTTTTTAATGTAAACTTTGGAGTTGACGCAAATAATTTAAAATTTTGTGGTAGAGATATTTAAAAAATGGAATTTGTGGAAATTAAAAATCTTCAGGACTAAAACGAATGTGATTGTCAATCATTTAGTTCAATAATGACCGGCACATGCAACCTTTTTTAAATAGGTGTTTGTATCTTCTGGTATATTATAATTAAATACAATGATCAACCTTCAAATATACAACCCACTGACGAACAAATTTGTTAAAAAATTTGTCTTTTGGAAATCCAGATACGCCCACAATTATTCTTGTTTCACTCCCTGGTGAATACCCTAGCAGTGAAATTCTGATCAAATAAATATTGGGTCAGGATTAGTAAGAGGCAGAGACGAGGTTACACTTTTTTCTGAGTATTCGAGAGGGGACTTATCCCTGCAAGGTTTTGGATGTTGTAGTGACGTCATGGAAATTGTCATTGTGTATTGATTCATACACTTTGTAGTTTTGTGATATTTATGGAGGATCAATTTAGTTTGCATGTTTTATTTTACTTTGCATGTTTACTTGTTTGCACACATCGTTCTATTATTTGTTAATATACATGGCATTGTTAGCTGACCAATCGGAGTTTACACTGCGTTTTGTGATAATATGTTGTTGACTATTGATTAATTTTCTTCTCCATTAAAAATTACATGCGTTTGTAATGATTAACAATCACTATAATTTAATTCGTTTTTCGGGAAATCTATACATTACATGCAAGGGGTTACATTTTGTTTTCGAATATACTGCTATTTCATTGTAAAAATTCCATACATTTCATTAATTTTTCGCTAATACAAAATGGAAAAACTATTCGCCATACTTAAACATTATAGGCATATGAACTATAGACTTACACAACAAAGACAATTTCACTTTAAAAAATTATACGTGCAATGCTATTAGTAAGAATTGTACATATACATGTTTTCATTAATTCACTATTACGATATTAGTTTTACACAGCGGTCTTCTCTGCATATTTTTTGGTTTATATGGATTTTTTGGGTTGTACACAAAAAGTGTATTAATGAAAGCATGTGTATTTATAATTCTTACTAATAGCATCACATGTATAATTTTTCAGAAAGCAAAATTGTCTTTATCATGTAAGTATTTCATAAGCCTGTAATGTTTAAGCATGGAGAATATTTTATTTGTATGAGCAAAAGTGAAATAAAAGTATGGAAGTTTTACACTGAAATGCAGTGTATTAAAAAAACACAATGTAACTCCTTGCATGTAATGTATAGATTTCCCGAAAAACGAATTAAATTAAGGTGATTGTTAATCATTAGAAATGCATGGAATTTATGGATGAGAAAAAAGAAAATTGAGGTAGTGGCTGGGACAAGCTAAATGATGATCAACTTCAAGCCTGGAAATTTCATGGTGTCATCTATTTCCACAAATGCAGAGGATCGTGCTTCATACCAAGAAGCTAAGTTTGCATATTATCCAGTTGCAGGTTATGCAATAGTCGATATGTCTTATCAACAATTAAACTAAAAAGGTGTTTTAGAAACTTTTCAGTAAGCAGCAATGCACTGAACAATAATGGTGTTAATGAGGTATGTTCAATTTCTAGCACTCTGTTGGCTTGTTAAATAAAAGCTTTTACTAATTTCAATTACATAACATTGGAAAAAAAGCGTTTTGTAAACTATATTATTAGCATATACTAAAAAATCTATGCAGAATACCCAAATAGAACATATTCATTACTAACATTTTAGGAATTAGAAATTTTAGGTATACAATTATGTTTGCACATTGCGCCTTTTCATTTTTGTGAAAAAATAGGAGGCGATACATTTGGAACGGTTATTAAATCCTATTTCGAATGCTTAATAATGGTGGCTCCAGGGAAAAGTCCATTTCAGCCATTATAGATATTCTGAGTAAAATTAGGCGTATTTGCAAGCAAGCAACAAAGTACGCTTAAATTAGCTCACAAAACAATCATGCATTTGAAATAATAGGTTAGCATTCGCGAGTTCTAGAGGAAGTGAATCTATATATATATATATATATATATATATATATATATATATATATATATATATATTTACCATTCGCTCAAGGAAAATTTCCAAAGGTGCGTACATAGTGGTAGTTGGGTCCAAAATCCCATAGTACAGAATGGTAAGTGGTTTTTTCGATTTTTGTCCTTTTCGGCCAGTACTCCTGAAATACTTAATAGATCTTAACGATATTTAGGGGGGAGATGGGGACAAATTAGTACTCCATGCAAAGTTTCCCGCAGTTAAGTGGAAAACCTAGTTCAGGCTGAACGAAAATCCGCGTACAAAATGGTAGGAAAATTCAAAAATCTTACATTTGGCGGTAAACAGTTCGAAATTTCTAATGTATAGTCCGGGATCATACCTATTCCCGAAAAAAACTATTTTTTGACCATTGCTCCCGCAGTATTCACTCAAACTCAAATATATTTACAATGGGGTAGGTAAAGTAAAAAGACACTACCCCGCAAAACTTCAAAGATTTATGTTTGGAAACGCAATTATGATGTTTTTAAAAAACATTTAGGCTATATATACATATATATGTATATATTTGATTTTTTATGCATTATTATTTCACTATACAAATGTTCAAGATATCATTTATATAATTTCTACTTAGAATATGGTAAGAAAAGGAATGGGGAGATACCTGCATTATGGGAGAGAGATTCAACATTTTTTCAGATATTCAACAATCTAAGTTTGTACCTCTAACAGTAATGTGCTGGATATGCAGATTTCAGGAGACGGACAAAATGTCAGTAGTCAAATCTTGGTCTGTACAGCTACAAATAACTATTAATCTTAAGCACGCGGAGGGGTGCCAAATCAACTCCCCCTCATTTCAAAACTATTAAAGAAAAGTAATGAGTTTGATACATTTAAAAAAACCTATGCCAATTTTTTAAAAAATATATTCATTGCTTTCAATTTGATATCAAATAAGGTTGCATCGTCACTAATATTTTAAGAAATAACAGTGAAAAGATCCTAAATAAGTCGAGCATTAAAAATAGAAGGAAAAAGTTTATTGAGCTCATTCTTTTTAGTTATTGTCNCCGCAAAACTTCAAAGATTTATGTTTGGAAACGCAATTATGATGTTTTTAAAAAACATTTAGGCTATATATACATATATATGTATATATTTGATTTTTTATGCATTATTATTTCACTATACAAATGTTCAAGATATCATTTATATAATTTCTACTTAGAATATGGTAAGAAAAGGAATGGGGAGATACCTGCATTATGGGAGAGAGATTCAACATTTTTTCAGATATTCAACAATCTAAGTTTGTACCTCTAACAGTAATGTGCTGGATATGCAGATTTCAGGAGACGGACAAAATGTCAGTAGTCAAATCTTGGTCTGTACAGCTACAAATAACTATTAATCTTAAGCACGCGGAGGGGTGCCAAATCAACTCCCCCTCATTTCAAAACTATTAAAGAAAAGTAATGAGTTTGATACATTTAAAAAAACCTATGCCAATTTTTTAAAAAATATATTCATTGCTTTCAATTTGATATCAAATAAGGTTGCATCGTCACTAATATTTTAAGAAATAACAGTGAAAAGATCCTAAATAAGTCGAGCATTAAAAATAGAAGGAAAAAGTTTATTGAGCTCATTCTTTTTAGTTATTGTCAAAGACTTACTTTAACAGGAAAAGAAAAATACGTTAAAGACCAGCCAGTATCAAGTAATCACAGCAGGCATTCTCATAAATGAAATGAATAAATAACAAATAAAGTCAATGAAATTGGTTTTTGATTCAAAAATCAAACACGTTACATGATATATTAATGCCACATTCAAGTTCAAAAAGTTAAAAATTTCACAGGACACAACCCTCTTATACACCCGAAGAGGTTGCGGCCCACTTTCGGTCAGAGTAACATAGGCCGCATTTGTATACTATTTAATCATATTTAGTCCTTTTTACTGTATTAAAAATATAGCAATAAATGAAAATTTTAACTTTTTCTTATTTTAAGTTTTACCCCTGGCCCTCCCCCGATGAAGGCATACCACTGATATTCACCACAGACATTCTACAACCCTTGTTTTATAAAATAAACTGTTGTGTTGCTAATATTTTATTGTTACAGTGGGCCCAGAGACAAAAAATCAATAAAAACTGATAACAGTACTAAAGCATGTAAGGGCTGCAGTGCCGCAAACAATTTTTTCCCCCTAACATTTTTTAACAACCTTGACACTTGACAATGATGACTTAATCAAATCAACTGTATAAATATATCGACATCCATCCAAATATTGACTTTTAAATGCCTTTGACAAAATCCCTGATCAAAAAATTAATTTCAAGCAAAGTTTTGACCAAGAAACGACATGAGGGCGAGTCAGCCTCTCATCGCATTTGGGCTTAAACAACTGGAAGTACGTCAAACGGAAAACAAAATTATCACCTCACTTATACAACATTGACTACAAAATGACTTAAGATTACGACTTAACTAAGCATCAAACATCACTGCAAATATGACAAAAGGACGGTATAGTTGCAAAGAACATCAGCTGGCCAGAGGAGAAAGAGTAATGGACGGTTCAATGAAACTCCAATGGCAATGCATGACCAATACTCACAACTTGGTCAGTGCTCAAGTGCTACTTAGTACTTGTTATCTACATTTAAACACCCCAGGCTATTACAATATGGTCTTCATTTGGAAGGAAAGACAGTGAACGTTTTATTGATAAACTTAAATCAAAACTACTTCAAGTCATTTCTTGATTGCAGTGTATGAATACATCAGCTCTTGTCACTAAGAGACAATACTGGATTAGGTGTTGACTTGTCTTGGCAATTCCCTCAATGTAAATGAAATTGAAAATCAATAACACATTGTGAAAAAGAATCTTGTTTAGGAAGGCACAAGTCAGCAATTGAGAAAGTTAGAAGAAATCATCAAGAAATTGGTACAAAATATATAAACAATCCTTTTCGAAAATTTTGGAAAAATTATGAAAAGACTGCAAACCGCGATAGACAAGGAATATTCTACAAAATTTATGATAAAATTTAATACCGTTGTAATGGTCTGTTTGATATTTTGTAGCATATTAGAGTGTTCATTGTTATAGTGAAATTAAAATGATAGAAAAGAATATATTGCAACATGAAAACACAATTTGACATGCAACTAACGATGAGACGCCTGTGCAAAACACAACTTCAAGCAACTCTTGATATCTAAAAAAATATTAGAAAAATTAATGTTACAAAGAGCCAATTACTATATAAATACAAGTTATCAAATACAATTAATATAATAAATTCAAATTAAATGGATTAAAATCAATTTCGCATATCACAAAAATTCTTTCAATGCGCTAGGCATTTAGACCAAACTGTCTCAGGCGCTCAATGACAGGAACTTCAATACTGAAATTGCGATTTGCTATCTACTTAGAATGTACAATCTTGAAAAAGGAATTCAGAAGTTGTTTTTAAAATTTGGGAAACAGTTCCGATTTGCCCATTTATAAGTCATAAGAAGCAAAAGTATATACTTTGTAAGTTAAATTTAACAGCAAGGCTTCAGAAAAGAGCGCATATTGAGAAAGCAACCCAGTCAAAAAAACATCAACTACATAGCTTGCCTGAAGAAATTCCTCAAAGATTATTTCGTCATGAATTCGATTAAACTTAAAAATACACTAACCTGCTCTTTCTATAACATTAAATTAAATAGTCATGTAAATTACAGTCATACACCTACCCATTTTACTGACTCAATTCCTGACCATAAGTACCTACATCATTTACTCAATTAATACATTTGGAAGCAAATTTCATGTTTTAGTTAATATAGTTAACGGCATTTTAGAAAGAATTCTTTTTTTAAAAATAAAGGTTAGAATTGTTTTGCTGACAATCCGGTGACACGTATGGTAATTTGTATGGCGGGTATAATGTTTTAGTCAAACTAGCGAATTTTTTTTCTGACTATAAATATTTGGAAAATAATGTTACTAAGGACGATTTCAGCCCTTTTGGATTTTCATTTGAAAGTACTAGTTATTTTAAGCCACATTTTGTGAATTACAGATTGAAAACCGTACGTCCACCTTTTAAATAGTTTAAAAATCTCCAATCAGGTGATAGCCGATTACAATTTCAGGTAAGAGCTTCAACCTATAAGTCTATGGTATATCTTACAGCGCAAAACTTCGAAATGAGTCAGTATAACTGTTTTTGGTGAAATTGTGACGCTGGTATTGCGTAGCTACATTGCCTGTGACTGTTCCATAATATGGTTTTCACAACCATTTTTTGGAACCAAATGAATTGAGAATGAAAAACTACATTTAAAAGGGATCCTTCGTCTAAATTTGTCAATAAAAAGCAGTTTGGTATTTATCTTTAGGTATGCAATATTCCATAAATAGATTTTACATTTCCCTAGGATGCTCCGAATTCACCATTTATCAAATTATGCTTTCAAATTTCACAAATTATTACCATAAATTAAATAAATGCATTCCAAATATACCTTGAACTTCAATCAAACAGTGATTGGCAAGTACTATGGTAGCTACCGCATCTTCAATAGATGTAAACTTCAATATCCCTCCAATTTTGTTGTGACGAGCATCTAAAATATCGATAAATTCTAGAAAATGAGAGCTTAGCGAACCTTTATTTCGAAAGAACGAAATATTTGATGGCATTGGAGCATCTACAGCTTTTAAAGCCTAAATACATTAAATGCTACTGCCTATTGTTAACATAATTACATACACAGACTAAGCACTACAATTTAAACTAGTATTTTCAGTTATTTGTAATTATAAATTGTTATAGCATTGCTAAAACATAATTCTAATCATATTTGATGAACGTTTTCAACTTCTTTATTAAAATTGGCGAGGACAATTGAAAAAGAAAATTTCAAGTTTCGTATTGAGTAGTTGAACTGAGGTGGTTTGTCATATTTTTGTAGATATTGAGCCCTGATTACCGACTTTCGCCTAGTGGTTGTGTCTTGTTCATAAATTGTGTTAAGTCTAAAAATATAATTACTGACAAATTGTTTGGGTGAAAGCATGGTTCTCAGGTATATTCGAGCCACATAGGCCATAGTTTTCCAAGTAATATATATTATTACTGTCACTTTGGAATGTGCAATGAAATTTAAATATCACGCGTAATATTGATGCCATAGTTTAAATTATGGGTTAATTATGCATGGGGGTTTAAATCACATTTTCAAAATGCTGGTGCGCTTGGGTTCCACCTCTGATATACAGATTGACCATAAAGTAACATGGGGTTTTAAACTTTAATTTTTATATATGATACTGAGTTTCCTAATTATTTCAGCGGTATATAATATATTTATTAAAATTCAATTGTGCACGTTTTTGTGTTTGCATTAATTTGTGATATTTTAGTGCAATTTTTAAAATGGATACGAATCACGGAGTTCAAGTTGTACTTCTTTTGGCAAATAATGAATCCGTGAAAATAGTAACGAGGGAACTGCTCAGATTGCAACGGAAGGTTATTCCAAGCGACAACTCGATGAAAAGCCTCTTCTATTAATTTAAAGAAACAGGAAGTGACCACAATGTCCTAGAATCGGAAGGACCCTCAATTGACGACGAAAAAATAGCATATATATCAGACTATTGCAATAATCAATCTCAATCTTCCATCAGAAAATCTTTCAGAGCTCTAAATTGTTCACATGGGAAAGTGCATAATGCTTTAAAAAAGGAATAAAATGTTGTCTTAAAAAATCAGACGAATTTATATGAAGAAGTTGTGATCTCAGAAGCTTCAAGCGATAAATGAAAATAGTGTCTGATGAGTCAACTTTCTTTCGGAACGGATTGTAAATAGATAACTGTCGAATTTGGAGAGCTAAACTGCCATCAGAAAAACATTTCACAAGTCACAGTCAAAAGAATAAGTGAATGTTTGGATGGGAAAATTTTCTACCCATGCACATATAAATTTTTCATTGATGGAAACATTACAGCAGGGACTAATTATCTTCAAAGGCAAGCAAACCAAACGCTGTGTTTCAGCAAAATAAGGCACCTGCCCATTATTCCAAAAAAATAAAACTGAATAATGTGCCAAAATCCCATTCTTTCACTACATAGACGTCCTGAACAATGTATTCGTGTAAATCGTGGTTCTCCTGAATATTATTAAATTTTTATTATTAGAAATAAAAAATGAATTATCTTTTATAAATAAAAGTTTTTCATTTTTAAAACCTTACCTTATAATCAACACCCTGTAGATGACTATTAATCTCAAAGGAAGTCTGAAAAAATATTTTACAATAACTTCTTCGATATATAACTCATGGTGCATAATATATGTGCCCGAGGCTCATCTAATATCCGAACATTATTGATCAAATTACATTTTAAACAAAATTGGCTCTATTTGGCAATTGCAATTTAAATGTAGTTCGTTGAAATTAGCCCATCTGGAGTGTGATTTCCACAAATTGGAGTGAAAAAAATCAATATATTCTGCAATTTATGTAGAGAAACTAAAGTGCAAAAAGGCTGAAAATATAAACATCGGCATAAATCATTAATACAGTAAAATTAAAAATTACAGCAATCATTTGATCTTCACCACAAATAGATGGACAATTAAAAAAATAAACAGATTCCGCAGGAATTTGTTCAACATTTTTAGAAGCTAGTTCTGGAGTAGCGAATCGATTGTAACGATTTCCAATGTAATTTTTAAATGAAGGAGAGCCATTCTTCATTCGCTCGACACGATCTGGCGGAACATCAACAACATGGGGAGTATGTGAAAGCCTATACAACAGTAAGAGAAATTTTATAAAAAATAGCTTTCTTACTTAATCTCAATAACACTTCCGAAGGCAGGAAGTTGTCGACACTTGTTGATTAATTGTTGAGCAGCAGACATGCCAGCCACTTCAGCCATTGCAGTTCCGGGTTTACTGTACAAAAATTTGATCTAAAATGATAGTCACAACTGAATGATTAAATAAATCTTACCTTGTTCACATCCCCAAAAAGACATAGAAGATTGAATAACTTGTCACAGTCAAAGATATCAGGATTTAAACCGTACACCATAACAGCAACGCGGTCATGCCCAACGCTCCCATCAACCGGTCTAAAGCATAATCACTTATTCGGTTTCAATAAAAGATAATGCACTCACTGATTGATATTGCACAGAAGCTTCAATATGTATAAATTCAACGTAAAATAACTATTACAAAATATTGAATATTAATATTCAAAACAATAGCAAACTATCATTATGCAGTCAGTTAGAAAATAATGAGTACACTTACACTTTATTATACCATTAGCGTAAATGAGTTAAACCGAATGAAATTAAATATTAAAAGTTAGGTCGCCTCTTAAGTTCAACTTCGAAACTGGTTCAAACACCAGTATAGTGACGTAGCATAGCATTATAAAACGATACATTGAAACTCACAAGAAGATTCAAATTGGTTCATGAACCTTACATCTAAAAATTTGCAAGTTTTGAAGTATAAATGGATACCATAATATTCAAATTGTGCATTGTCACGCAATTTTGCAATTGGACATTGGATGTTTTTGAAAACAGTTTACAAAGACAAAATGCTTAATTTTTTCAAGTTCTGATAGTATTTTTTTCAGATTCAAAACAAAATCAACCAACGGGCAAAATACACAAAGACTATTTACTGAATACTAAAAAAATTGTATTTCCAGAGATTGATACAACATGACAAAATGTGTTTCGGATTACAGGGGTTTTCAGTGAAAACGATTCAAAAAATTTATAAACACGAGTACAGGATATTGTCAAAACCAAAGTAAACCAGCAAGTACGTTGAAGGTGTCTTAGCATATTGAAAATTCAACAAATTTGTGAAAGAAAATAAATACTTTAGGCATAAAAGCATACCCAGCAGCATGAAAAGGTCTAGGACCTCGAACGTCCATTTTGGAACCGAAATTGCGTTGACCACCGAACTCCGGCCTAATTTGTCGAGCTGGGGGACCATTGTTGTAATTACCTGCAGGATGAAGTAAACTAGGTGGCTTCCTAGAAGACTGTGCAGGCCCAAATTCTCCACCTAAATGTATTTGAAAATTTTTAAAAAATAGTCAGGCGGCGTCCTAAAAAAATTAATGCACAAAAAGGACGGCAATAAAAACTTAATCTCAAAATTTTGTTCAAAAGCAATCATCTTAAAACATAATTGAAAGCTATGTAAACCAAGCGATCCAAATAAAATTATGCGAAGCCTACTCAACACCCACAATTGCTACAAGCTATTGCCGGGCAAGAATTTTTTACGTGAACAACGTAATGTCCAAAAGATTAAACAATTTGCAATTAATTGAAAATCGGAAGTGCAGGTAAAAACAACGCACTATAAAAATCAGCAATGAACTGCTAAGAGAAATTAAAAATTTGCGTGCAAATAATTTACAAAAATGTTTTTGAAATTATAAATTGTACAGTCTCCAACAAAAAAAGTGATTAAAATTTTATCGTAATTTCCACATATAACTAGTTTTAGAAATTAGAGAAGTGAACTGTTTATAGACGAACACATAAATTCACGTAAAACAATCACAAATAAACAGTCGATATATATATATATATATATATATATATATATCAGTCACCTGTACATATATAAGCAGTCACCTCTATAATTTACATTCAAAACCGTCAGTTGTACTATGGGATTTTCATAGTACTACAACTGACGGATATATTCAAAAAGCGTACAATTGACTGTTTTTTTAAAAAAAGTTGTTGATTAAAATTAATTTCAATGCAGTTAGAATAAACATACAAACTGTTTTTAATAAAAAACCGAAAAAATATGAAGAAATGAGTAAACTAAAAATCCGCCAGTTGTACTATGGGATTATTGGAAAATCCGTCACCTGCACACCCCCACCCCGGATTCCCATAGTACAACTGATGAATATATATATATATATATACATATATATTGGTGATTTGTAATAAAGTTTTCACATATATTGGTGCTTTGTAACGCTCACCACATATATTGGTGTTATGTAACCAAATGGTGTTTTGTACAT
>CABFPE010000482.1:65036-80579 GCA_900660155.1 Hofstenia miamia
TATATATACATATATATATATATATATATGTTACAGTAAGATTGAGTAATTAGGAATTTCGTGAAATGCGTAAAGTTCACTTCCCCAAATTCATAAAAACATTCAAAATACTAAACCCAACGCCAACCCCTCAAACTTAGTTTAATGAAGTTTTCAAGTGAAATAGCAATTTCACAACTTCACTGAATTTTAGGGACTTCACGAAATTCCCATTACACAATCATACTGTAACTATCTGCGTACATACATGTACATATTATTATAAAAAATAATTTAATCATGAACGAAATGTTTATTTGTAACCAGTCGATTACCTGCTCCGCACAATTAATTTGGACCACTATTTGTTTGTTATGCTCTATTACAATATGTTGATTGGCTACAAAGAAAGATTTTGTGATATGTCATTTAATATTTATATTTATGTGTATTTTCTGATTGCATATAAAATATTGTTTAACTGTTCGTTTTGTTAAAAGTTGTTGTATAGATCAGCGAATAAGTTTTGTAATTATTTTGTGATATTTAATTACTTTGATTGTTAAAGTATTTTAACGAACACATTCACAAGAACAAATAAAAACAAACTGAGCATGTTTTGAATGACACGAAAGTCATTCAACCAAAACAAACGCACCTGGCATATCATTAGTGTAGTCGAACGTTTGATCATCATTCCTGCGAACATTTAAACGTTGCATCTAAACAGTAAAACATGCAACATAACATTTCTGTTCTGCATATTTCTATGAGTAATATTGTTTGTGATTNATTAACAGTTTACATTATAAATTTGTTTGAAGTATCATGATGTATATTGAGATTTACTTTGATAAATTCTATACGAAAATCTGGCTATTTCTGTAAATTGATATTTTGAAATGTATTTTTAAATGAAATATGCAAAAAGTTTTAACTTCATTTATTGAAAAATATATAACCAATAGACGTAATCCAAACAAGACAGTTTTCTAGAACATGTTAAATTACCCTCAAATTGCAAAGCTATTTTCGTTAGTAATTATACTTTAGATGCATTTGTAATTTTCGAGAGAAACATTGTTGTTAAATGATATTAAATGAATTTTATAATTTTTTGCATTAGTATATTACATTTTATTAAAATTAGAGATATATTAAGAAACCTCTTAATGAGAATAGTTAGAGAAAAACTCAATATCAACAGAAGAGAGCATCCTGAGAATTTGTTACTATCTAAGATTGTTCACATGTTAAACATTGAGACTATTTGTCTGGATTTGTGTAAACTGAAACTTCATTGTTTTATAACTTAAAGAGCAACCTTCGCAAAATTAACTGACAATGTACAACAATCAGCGTAAATATCAGCTCCATCTAATTCTTCTAAAGCCTTGCAAGCAACAGCAACTGATTCGAATTCAACCAATGCGGGAACAGTGTTATCGCGTTTATTTCCAATTACAATACGCAAAACACGACCAAATTTGGAACAAATCATATGCATTACTTGTGTAGTGATTGCATATACAGCCTTGTTCACAATTATATCCAAAATATGGTTAGGTGAGGGATCGTCGTATGGCTTGGGTCTAAAAATCATGAAAACATTACTGTAATGTTTTGAAGTAAACTTTGAAGTATTCAAATTATGGTTGTTTAAATTAGTATTTGCGTTGTGATTATGGATTTTGCAATGTATTTCAATATTGTAATATTTAAAATAATTGTATTTAGTTTTTTAAAACTATTTGATATAAATGAAGAATATAATTGACTATTTTGCAAACAAGTTTTTCATTAAACACAGCAGTTAAAACAATGACTTCATATGTCTTAGAAGAAATATAGAACATCTAATAAAATGCGATATGTTAAATTTTAAGCGTAAGTTTATATGTTGCATGGTGTATATATTGTTTGGAAATAAATAACTTTGTAAGGAATTCGCCTAGAAATAAAGTCACCTGCAATTCCAGAACTTCATCAATAAACTTACTTGTAAGCATGCAAACAATATTATGGAATAGTGTATGCGAATGGAAATAATATCCGTTAGTTTATTCCATGGACATCCAGGAAGTTGGCATTTGCTGCGGGAGAAGGCTGTTAAACACTACCTTAAATTTCGATATTTTTTATTTTTGTACTTTTGTTTGCATTGCTATCATTGTGTAAATTCAGTTTAACTTAATGTTGATGATATTGTCCTCAATTTTACCGCGGAAATCAATATGCAACGTATTTCTTCAAGCTATGTACATTCAAAGCCATTAGTTCTCCTTTTACGTTACTAGAAGAAAGTTAACCATGCACTGCAATTTTTTCAAAGGTAACCGAACAATTTTGCAAAAAGTTCATAATTTTCATCCATGTAAAATATAAAAAACTTACACAGGTGGACCCCGAATTGATTGAGAAGCAGAAAATGCTACAGTAACGGGAGTATCGCCAACCCTAATAACGTTATGCAATTGCTGTTCCTGGACACAAGCAACGGCTTCATCAATAGTTGAAAATTCAATTAATCCTTGAGCTTTGCTTGGAATCATCACAACATCTCTAAAAGTAAAATAACTTCAAACTACTGTAATAATATTCTCAAACGATATGAATGCAGTTAAGCATCTATAAAGTAACTTCTAGATTAACAGTACCAATTCACTATTTCAATGTCAAGGGGTCTTAGTAAATAAATACAGTAAACAAGATACAAAGTTTTTTTGAAACCGGAGCCAAACGAAATACACATCTATTGAGACTAACAATAAAAAACAAGTTCATTTGATTAGATGTTTGAAATGTTTTACAGTAAATAGGAAAAAATTATTAACAGGTTTGATTATAGTGGAAACTGAAAAAATCTTAGTCAAACTTTGCGAAGAAATTTTTAGATTTCGCTAGTTTCAGACATTACCAGGATAATGCAATTTATAGAGCATTCATAACAAGACCGATGTTTGTATTGTTGGCCAAGTGCAACAATTTGGAACCAGCATTACCCACGTTCAATGCATTGCCAAGACGTAGATTTTTCTATAATTAGTTTAAAATTACTCAAAAGGAAAATTTTGATGACACCAATTCATACACGCTAAATATTTTTAATATAAGACTAAAATTCTAAATTCGATAAAGGTCCATATTAAATTCAGTCCAAAAGCAAGGACATTCACATTTTTCTTTACCATCCCATTTAATATCATATGACACCATAAAGTGCCATTGACTTTTGCTCATGAACAGATTATACATTGATATTTCTGTAACTACCAGAAGTGCAGCAATTACTTACAAAATTCCATGCTCAAATATAACAATTACATTTAAGAAGAGTTGAATTAATGGGAGCGCCTCAGATCGAATTTACATCAAAGTTTAGAGACATTTTTATGCTCATATATTTCAAATTATGAATGAATAATGTACGAAGATATACAATATTAACCTATTGTCAATTTCTCTACAAAATTAACAGTGTAAATAGTTATTCAAATAGATTGAACAATCTATTATAATGTAAGAAGATATGCAATACTGTGAACTTAATACTAAACTCCCACAATATTATTAATTAACATTGTGAATAGTAAGTTATTAGAATAGATTGATAAATGTTATTTAATAATATTGCGAAAGATTAGATAGATAAATGCGTATTTGAGCAATTGCAAGGAATAAAAAGAGTATCTCAGTCTGTTAGGGAGATCATGTGAGGAAAGAACTTTTTTGATCGTATGCTTACAAATCAAGAGAAGTGCTTGAGGTTTACAAACATCAATTAAATTATAAAAAGTTTAGTTTGCAAAGAATTTAACATTCCTACAAACAAAAATGGTTAATTCAAGAAACACTACTTACATTATTTGACCGAATCTCTGAAAAGCAGTTATTAACTCAGCTTCAATGCAAGAAGGGCGAAATCCTTTCACTTGTAAAACTTTGGAAGGTGGGTTCTCTTCTACATATCCATGCTGTACTGCCGGAGGCACAACATAAGGATCACCACCAGACATCCGCCGACGCTTGGGACTTCTTATTGGAATATGCTCGCGATACATTGTACTAAAATCATAAAAACATGCAAACCGGTATACAATGAATCATAAATAAAAACTTCAAATTATATTACTTTGTTCAATTCTATATAACTAATACGAAGCTAGAGAAAACCAAATGTGCAAATGCAAATGCAAAGAAACTAAAATGTAGATTCCGTCATTAATTTCATTTCATTCGCATTTTTAATTAATGTTTTACGATTTACGAACATGCATAATGGGACATCCATAGCTTTAATATTATATACATTTTAATACAAAAATTAAAATACTTTTAATTAATTAACTAACCCAGGTTCATTTTATTTGATAATATAAATTTTTGAACAATTGTTTGGCAAAATGTCGTTGGTCATTACAACTTTTGAGCTAGTTTAGATTTAGATACTGGACTGGATGCTTATATGATTTATTTGTATTTGTAAATAAATGCAAAGGTAAGGTATGTATCGAAGATGTTAATACTTAGGCATTAACTTGCAAAGCATTAAGTGCTATTGATTTGATAATTATATGTAAATATTGCAATTCCTTTCTGAAAGTTAGTGCAGGAATCATGGTACTATCTACATCGGTTTTGCTTGCAGAAAGTTTAGAATAGATAGCGATTTGCAGCGAAGGTATAGAATAGGGTGCACGCGGACAAAATCAACACTAATATGGGGTAAAAAACGATGAGAATCGCAATAACATGTAATAAGTTTAAAAAATCAGATATAAACCGATAACTTTGCATAATTAATCAAATTCGTAACACGTGATATATATTTAAGGACAATAGCACAGAAAACTTGTAATTCAAAGAAAATTATTGTCTATTAAACAAATTTCAAAGTATAAAAGTATATTTATGCAAATCTATACATTTTTTAATTTTTAATGTAAATTAAATCCTTACCTTAGGTAAAATTTCCAAATTCATTGTGGTAAAAATTAAAATGTATATATTTCGATTATTCAATGTGTTGTGCTCGTATTATAACAACTAATATATAAGTACATAATTTATTGAGGAAGTTTTTGTGTATAAATATAGAGAATATTTGATTAAATTTTCATAAAAAATTCATGACTAACTGTTTGGCTAAGTATGAAAATCCAGTACTGGAAATATGTATTCGACCACCTTGCTATTTTGAATGATTAATGAACATTCATTATATTGGTCTAAAATTATAATTAAGTGTTACTTTGATTGAGAAAGGAAAATTTGTATGTCTAATACCATTAAATATGTAGAATAACAATTGGCTATTAATTTTTAATCAACATTAGAAAATTAGAAAAATGAATTCGGCCACCTGAAAATATTTTAACAAATGAACAAATCCGAAAAAATTAAATTCAAAATAAGATTTATATATTCATATTTGATGCAATATAAGCACTTAGCAACAAAATTCTCTCTTCTAAAATTTTGTAGGGGATCCCTTTGAGCGAATAGCACTTCAATGCGATCAGGGATTGAAGCAAAAAGTTTTTCAATAAAGCTGTTAGGAATTGCATAAAATTTCTTTATTAGCACTCCACAGCTCGTCTTCAGTGTGAAGAATATGTCCAATTAGATATTTAACATCTTTCCACATATTTTTGGTAATGTTAAGGTCGGAGATTGGCCAGGCCAGTCAGCAAAGATAGCAAACCCATTATTGTTGAAGAAGTCTTTGAGTTCTTTGGAGGTGTGACATGGAGCACCATCCTGCTGATATATTGAATCACTTGTATGGAGTGGCAAGAGTCCCTTCTCTAGAATCCAAGCGTATTGAGAGCTTCGGAGAGTACCAGTGATGTGAACAATCTTGCGAAAGCCATGCTTCCATATTGCATCTCTACCATGACACTATGCTTCATGATCCCCGAGTATGTTGAGGCAAGAATCTGAACTCCTGCACAGTTGGTCTTTTTATTAACATTCTTTTTGATTAGTATAGCTCAAATCTTGACTCATCTGAAAATATAACATTAGACCAATGTTCAAACAACGTTCATCAACGTTGTTTCATCAGGATAAGTTTATTTATATAAAATACGCAAACTTCATTATTAATTTATTTTTCATTAAAGTTTGATTTTTATTTAAGTGTTCCTTAATAACCTGCATTTGAATTTTGATGTTGAAATATTAGTTCTTGAAATAGTTCTCTCTTTAGCTTTATTTTGATGTTGCATGTGGCCTTTTAGAATTTCATAAATGCTCCAAAATGTCTTAAATTTGTAGACTACAAACGACTTAGGACAATTTAGAGTGTCATCTTTGTTCTTGTTAAAATCTTTCTTTTTGCTTGTAATTTCTATTTTTTATGTATTAGGCTTTTTTTAATACGATAATCGATGTATTTACATAATGTTACATAATGTTACATAATGCTACCAGACAGTTTGGATACG
Source organism: Hofstenia miamia (assembly GCA_900660155.1). Lineage (NCBI taxonomy): Eukaryota > Metazoa > Xenacoelomorpha > Acoela > Hofsteniidae > Hofstenia > Hofstenia miamia. The sequence continues at coordinate 71,465 of CABFPE010000482.1, forward strand.
TGTACAATTTTGCTAAAATTGCCATCCTACATTGCAAATAGGGCATAATATTTCATTTTGTTCCAGTATAGTAGTGTAATATGTAATTATGCACTACATTCTATTAAATGAAATTATATTTTATCTCTTAAAATAGTATTAAGGTTAAAAAATTGTACTGTCTTAGATTGATGGGCACGGGTAATAAGCTATTTTTATCCAACTCATCTTCTACTGTGGCGCTCCACACAAATGAATTAGCGTAATTCAGATAGCAAAGAAGGTAAATAAATACATTTAGAACAGTTCATAGGATTGTAAATCTTGATAGGGAAACTGATAGTTTGCTTAAGAAACCTGAATGACCTTGTAAAATGGCTTGAATAATGACTGCATAATTACTTTGGAGAGTTCACTAGACCTCTTTGAATCTTGCAATAAACTATGCTCCAGTTTACAGATTAAAGGGATAGTGATGATTTTCAACACCATACTAAGTTACTATGCTATTGACATTAGTACATCAGCAAAGAGACTTTTGCCCACAGTCAACATGATGAAAAAGTATCTCAACTTTACCACAAGATATGAAATCAACAACCATTCATTTTTCTAAAGTTTTTATTGAAGATTTAAAATATTCTTGAATAATTTAGAGTGTGAAAACAGTTCTCTATTGATCATCTGATCAGCACTTCTCATCTAAATGCCCATTATATTCAATTAAACATCTAATGAATATGATGCTTTGAGGTTGCTTCAGTGCACATGGGTATTTTGTTATTCGGTTGCATAGTTGTCAAATGAATAGCAACATATACGTTGATACTCTCCTTGAAGTACAGCTAAAGCAGTTTTGTACATTGGTTCGTTGACTGTCAGAGAAAACAGGTGTAAGCTTGTCGTCAACACATAATCCTGAAACAAGATTTACAAGCACAGTGTTCAAACCCAATACGATCTCATATGTTATTTGATGGAGACGATGATCGACATTTACAGTTCTGCTACTTAATTTCAAATCATTGAAAACCTGATCCCAGCTTCTTACAAAAACTTACTTTTAGCGATGAATGTGTTTTTCATCTAAACGGAACAATGAACAGACATAATATCAGCTTTTGGTCTGTGGAAAATCCCAAAATTCGCATTGCATCTAAATAAAAAACAGCTTCGTTAACTGTGTGGGCTATGGTTGGTTTCCGTATCTCAAAATTGTGGAGTTAACGATGAATGGGGAACAATATTGTGAACTACTGCAGGAAACGGTGATACCCTTCTTCTCCCATGAGTTGAATCGGAATATGTGGTTTCAACAGGATGGTGCTTTGGCCCATTATTTTACGGGTGCTCGGGAATTATTGGTTAACAAAATGGCTGGACGATGAATAGGAGACCGGGTGTTATTGAGTGGCTTGCAAGATCACCGAATCTCACTCTTTGTGATTTTTTCTCTGGGGCTATCTCAGAGACAAAGTTTACGGCGTTGGCACTCAGTTTGCTTCTTTGAATGAGTTAAATGATAAAATTTTGTTTCAAATACAGTCAATTCCGGCAACCTATTTCAACAACTCTTTTAAACATTTTTAATATTGTATTAAACAATGTATTGAAGTGAGAGGTCAACATTTTGAGTGGTATGATTTCTTTGTCTGTTATATAGGTCATAGCGATTAAAGTGTTTTGTTATTTTAGCCCACTTCTGTGCACCCTAGTGCTGCCCTATATATATATATATATATATATATATATATATATATAGAACCCCGATTCGACCTACCGGATAATACTCCTTCGCACGACCTCCCTCTTCTCTGGATCGGATCTAGCTAGACATGATCATCTAATTAAATCATTCGAATTTAATAAAGCGCAGCAGAATAAACCTAACGTTTTATTAAACTGATCGCGCACAGTAATGTCCTATTTATACAAAATGATTAACTAAACACTTCATATTTACAATGACCAGAACTAAAAATAATAATTACATTGACGTGATACGTCCAGCACTACAACAATTAAATCAGCTTTTCCCCCACTGCTGCTGATGATAATAATTAAGTTTGGCATACAATGTCGAGAATCTTCAATATTGATTTGGATATCCTGCAAATTATATGCAAATTTTGTTTTGGTCAATTATTCCCAAGAACCTCTTAAACTACAGGCCATGACACGGAATTCTGAGTTGGCCAAAATAAGGGTTTAATTTAATGTAAGTTTAATTAATTTTGAAATATATAAACTTATATTGTACATTACAAAATTGAAAAAATAATAATAGTCGCCAAGAGTGTCTTTCACTGCCTTTGCAAAATTATTCAAAAATATGTTAGAAAGAGTCCCAAATGTAGTTTTTAGGCACTTATTGCAACCATATAAAATGAAAGGATAACATTCATTGAAAAGACAACAACATAAAAGATTTCTGTGACCATTATTTCCATAAGTCAGTGCATCTATATTATCCAGTTCTTTAAATACTGAAAAGCACCAAGTACTAATTTCAAGAATTTCCTGGAATGGCATCTGCAAACCACCACGATTTAATGCATCTTGAAAACTAAAATGCACATCATCATCAACATAAGAGAATGAGCTTTTATTACATCTTCTCAAAATTTTCATAGTTATATATCCAGAAATATAAAACAGGATATTATTCTCAACGTCATTACGTTCAACCAGTTCAACAGTGACATGAGAGGCGGCTTTAAAATGAATAGGTAACAATTCAATTGTAGAATTATTGCTTGCTACACTCAGAAAAGTATCTAGTTCATTAGTTAAAAGAAAATTTTGTACACGAATTTTTTTTCTGCATCCAAAATATCTGCCACTGTTAAGTTATACATACAGGTGATTTGTCTATATACACCAAATCTCGATTCGATGACATCACTTTGTATCTTACATACAATAATGTATTCAGAGCCATCTGTACTTAATACAATATGAATGAAATGTAAAAATGAGTCAACTGTTAATATAAGAGCATTCATTGTTTGCAATGACAGTTTTTGATTAGAATCAATATTAGAACATTTTCAATGAGACAACTATCTCTTAAAATGATGACATTCAATTCTGGAAATACGTTCTTTCCATTTATCTCGTTTGAGTTTTCCAAGCAAAGGATTTTTAACATTTACTATTTTCCAAAACTCATATATTTGCCTAACAAAGGTTTGGTGTCCTCCTTCAGTGCAATATTCAATGCAATAATGAACAATTGCTTCATCTGAAAAGATGGCTGCATTTCAATGGAAGAGGGATAAACACTTTTCCTAACAAGACCTTTTGCCAATTTCAACAAATTGAATTTTTCTATACAATATAGTCTTTGAATATCTGAAAACTTAGCTGTCAGGGTTTCACTAAAATTATTTGGATCAGGAAAAGAGAGTTAATTTGATTTCAACACGAATGCATTTCAACATATAAACAGGATCAATTGCTAAGTAAAATTCTGGCCGTTTTCAAGTTTTGCTAACAATTACAACTTTTATCCAAAATTCAGATTTTTGGAAAAATTTCTGGATCATTGTCTGATTAATAGCATGATTATCAGTCATTAGCACGATAATATCTATGTTCAGACTAAGAAGTCTATTCAGAACATCACTGAGTAACTCAAACAACTTCACACTCCTGATGTCTTAGATTAGAAATCATCACAGCAAGAATACTATTTGAATTCTCAGCCACTCCCATGATTTTACCATGTCTGTAATCAAGAGATTTCGCTACGTGGATTTCATCTACAATTCATACATTTTCCTTTCCTGAATACAAATTAGGAAGAATAATTCTAAAATGATCAGTATTTTCAAAGTATACAGCATTCAATACTCTGAAATTGCAAACCAATCTTTGTAAATGCCGTAAGCTTTGTAAAATAACAGTTTTGGCTTTCACAATTCTAGTATACAGCAATTGACTATGCGCATTGAAACTTGGTTTAAGAGAGCAATTGAAGTTGATCACGGATAAAACGAATGGCCTCAATGTTTACTTCAGAATCTACAACACTCTTCAGCATCATGAAACAAGTGTGAGAGCATATTTTTCGAATTATTGATTGTTACAAGACGACTACGCGCTCTAAATTCTATTTTACAACTGCCGTATTACTACAAATATCAGACGAAAATCATTACATATTTGCACAACACTAAATACCACGTCTCAACATTAAACATTATCCAGTCCTCACAATATTCCAATTTTCCACATCATTTCAGAATTGCACCTAACAGTTGTCCATGTGAACAAAACGTCCATTGACAAGTTGGAGGACTTGCTCAGAAATCCTTTGAGCTATGGGAATTCCTGGTCCATAACAAGGTTCTAACGAATTGTTTTTGATTTGACGCTTTTCGTATGCCAATTTGGGACAAGGGCCTTGATAATGTTCAAATGCCATACTTTCCGTAGGCCAGTCCTGAGGTAATGAATTGAAATGGTGATAGATCAGTCTTTTCGTGCACTGATCGATTATTGTAAAATACCATTTCCCGCAACGCTAGTGCCCATGATTTATGCTGGCAATGTAGGCGATCTTTCAAGGTCCTGTGTACCCATTCCACAATTGCGTTACTTTTTGGGTGATAAGGACACGATAATGATAATTTTGCGCCAAGTGACTTTAGCATTTCACTCTACACCATCGAAACGAACTGTCTGCCCCTATCCGAATGAACTGTTCTAGGTGCACCATGGTGGGATATCCACTGCTCCAAAAATATTTTTTCAATAGTCGGCGCACTAATCGAATTCGTTGGCCATGCCTCAAGCCAATGACAGGCATGATCAATTATCGTCACAGGGAACGAATACTGGCCGGATTTGGGTAATGGTCCCACAATATCAATCGATACCCTTTCACATGGCTGCACTATTGGTAAATCAGGTATCGCCGCTTTCTTTACACATGTTCCATACTATTTACCTCAAAGACAAATTTCACATTGCTTTGAAAAATTTGATATTCTTTTTCGCATTGATGGGAACCAGTACCCCACTTCCTTCATTGATCTCATTACGTTTTTTACCCGTAAATGGCCACTATTATGGTAAACGCTAATCAATCGTAGTACTTCTTTGTCATTGCTAACAGTGAACGCGCAATACTGTGGCACATAAACCTTGACATTCGGATTTAGATTTGAGTTACTAACACTAGGTAATCGTGTTAACGCATCAGCCACTTGGTTATCCCTTCCTGGACGATAACGTATCTCAAAATCATACTCTTGTAAATCCATCAATGCCCTTGCCTGTCTTTCATTCTTTCATTATGAGGCATCTTGTCCATCAGTCCCACAAGTGGTAAATGATCGGTAATAACAACAAATTTGTGACCCCACAGTAAGGATAAAAAATGCGCAACAGTCCAATAAACAGCCAAAAACTCTCGGTCAGTGGCAGAGTAATTCTTCTCCGTAGCCTTCAACGTTTGGCTGAAATACTCGATTGGCCCTTCATCCTGTCTCAAAATGCCTCCAATCATAACGTTACTTGCATCGACTTCCATGATGAACTCTTTCTGAAATTGAGGATAACTCAATAGTGCATCTTTTGCTAAAATCTCTTTGATGCCATTCAAGGACTTCTCACATTCACGTGTCCATTCAAATTTTTTCTTTCCCTTGGCCACATAGATTGGTTGTAATAACTCTGCACGCCTAGGAATAAATCTGCTTAGGTAATTCACAAAGCCACAGAGCCATTCAGCTCTTTCACGCGTTAGCGGGCCTTCAATTTCGTTAAGTTTTTTTTACCTTAGCTGGATCGGGCTGAACGCCATCTTTAGAAATGTAAAAGCCCAAATATGTAACGGAATCAAATGCAAACTTGCACTTCTCGGTGCGTAGCTTGAAATTGGCTTTTCGAAAACCGCACAACACTGCTTTATGTTACTTCCTGTATCAAGTAATGCATCAATATACTGCATACGATCTTTATGTTCAGACACGACCTAGTTGGCCCAGTCTCGCAAGTACTGACTACAGTAGGCGAGACTGGGCTCCGGCGTTTTTTGGACATCTCCTTTAAATGTGTCCCACCTCGTTAAATGCGTAACATTTGATTGTTTTCCAACATTTACCTCCATGAAACTTGTTGCATGTCTTGCAAAATTCGCGGCACGCTGCTACCATCTCAAATGCTGCGGGACTGTCTGGAAAAGTGCGAAGAAAGTTACTTAGCTGTCGCGATGTAACCGTATCATTCGCCGCTAACCACACCATCGCAAAATTACGTAAATCACCCAGTAATGCATCAACCAGCCGGGCCTTTACCGCGTCATCGCCAACCTTCAGATATATAGATAATTTGATTCGAGAGCAGATAATATTTTTAATGATATTTGGATGCTCGTCCAGTCATTATATGGATTCGTAGGTCGAGTCGCTCGCAAAAACTCCTTTTCCACCGCTTCCAGAGCCGTCTTCATCGTCGTAGTTCCCGCCATAAATTTCGCCTGTACGGCCGTCACAATTTCGTCATCCAATGCATTTGGTAAAATTGCTGATTTTAGCATATGATCCAAAATATTCTTTTCAGTACAGTAAGCATTAAATTTTAGTTTCCAAACGCTAAATGAAGATGAACACAATGTAATAATTAGCGGTGGCATTCTAATAAGATAGATAGTAGTACAATGTATAACACGTTGGGCGCCAATGTTACAAGACGACTACGTGCTCTAAATTCTATTTTACAACTGCCGTATTACTACAAATATCAAACGACAATCATTAAATATTTGCACAACACTAAATACGTCTCAACATTAAACATTAAACATTATCCAGTCCTCACATTGATAAAGTGGGTTTCACAATTATTTACAAAAACAAAGACATTTTGCAGTTGAGATTTTCTATCAACAAATAAACAGCTAAGTAAATGGCTATAACAGGCTTGATCAAGTTCTGTTGTTCCAATAAATACAGACACAGAAATTTTACCTTGAAATTTAGTAAAGGACAAAGAGCTTTCCATTACTATTGATCCATTAAATAACTTCAAAAATTGCACAAAACTTATACATTGCAAGTCAATAGTATGAATTTAATGATATGACGGTTCACAATGCAAAGCGGTATCCGAGAAATCCAAACTATCGTTTATATGAAAAGAATTAAAATTTCTTCACTTAATTTAGAACATTTTCTTTGAGGCGACATTCTAGAAGGTTTGATTTTTGGTTGATAATACGCAGGGTAATCAGGAAATATTGTTCGCACAGCATTTCTTAATCAATTTACTGTATTTGAGCTTATCATTTTGCCTACATTGTTTTGTCAATGAACTAAAGTTTGTGAATTGTTCTCTTCTAATATTTGTTAACCATATGGCTTTCACTTCACAATTGCTAGGAAATCTATAGACTGGCATGTGTTCTACATTATGACGATAATTTGATGGGCATCCAACAACAGCTGTGAGGCTCAAATAGAATAATTCTGCTGTTTTATTACGTTCACTTTTGCAAAAGGGTGCAACCAGATACATTCTATGAGAATTCAATCGAAATGAAATGCAATTAACCCTCATTTTGTCCATTACAAATTACCGCATCATGGCCTGTAGTTTACGGTCTTGAATTATTCCTTAATATATGTATGTATGTATGTATGTATATATATATATATATATATAAATGTACTTGACTTTTGAATTGTTCATAGGCTACCTTGCCAAAATCTTCCATTCACTATAAAGACACACAAAGTAAAGTATTTTTTAAAAATATTAATGTTGAAGTGTTCCTCAAGGTTCTTAAAATATTGATTTTTTAAAAGAAACCGGTAACTTAAAATTTCTATAACTTGCAAGTTCTTCCTAAAAGCATATGGTTGTTAGGTTTATTTTCATAAACATGATAAGCACCATCACTTGATAAAGTTATGCAATTAAAAACAGAATTTTCTTGGAATCTGTTTTCTTAATTATATACCAACATGTTGAAGGGATACAGAACTATGAAGGATTATTTAAGTTATTTCCATGCAAGTTTCATAGTTGTTTTAGTGGAAGTCAGAACACTTATAGCCTCTTAACATAAATCAATTTGATAGTGAACGAAATTAATTGCTCTTAGGTGGTTTTCAAAACTTCTTGCAGTACTGAGAAACAACTTTTAAGAGATATTGTAGTTGGTCTCCTTCCATTGAACACTCTGAAAAACTTGCAATAGCTCCACATTTCGTTCCACATGGTCATTTGTAACAGCTAATGGTTTTTCCCCACATTAGCTGCTGGAAGTTGAAGAAATTAACACGAAATGTTTAGTTTTTGGAAGAATAATCATGTATTGACAGTAACAAATGCTGGTAAAGGTCTTACTGTTAATACTGTCCAGTGGTACAGAGCCTTTCCTTACTGCAGCCTCATTTTCCTTTTCTTTTAGAAATGCTTGTCATCTGATCTTTAGTGATTGGCATGACATCATTAAAAGTCAAAATACCTGCTAACTCTTCCGAAAGGTATCATAAATGGCGAACAATCTTTTCAGTTGTCACTCCAGAAATTGCAATTGTTTTTTGCATAATCCTTTAAACTCATTAGAAAGAATAAGTGAATTTCACAGCAAGTGCAGCAATCATCCAAGCTATGGCATAAATAGGTGAAAAAAATACACACAAATTTAGATTGTATTCATTGTAAGTTAAAAGAAACTGATTACAGAACATCAACACTCGAAAACTGATTTCACAAAATAGTGATCCGGCAAAAAAGAGCAATGTTAACCCATGATGTCTCTATGCTCATTCCGGCTTTTATGCTTTTCTTGTCAATGTCCTCTCATTAATTCATTTTTGTTCTTCTTTGACATCCTTTATAGCAAACAAATTTAAATGATGCTTGAATATTTCAGCAATGTTCTGAAAATTCGGTTTTATTTGTCATCATGCTGATAAAAATGAACCCTAACAACCATATGTTTGCATGAATTACTTTGAAGCTATTGCTATTTCCAGTTAGCATTTTTTTCAAAAAATCACAACTTTAGTATTTTAAACAGGGTGTTTTTATATCGAATGGAATGTTTTGGCAATGTAGCCAATTAACATTTTAAAAGTAGACTTTTTTTGAATCGCCCTAATATATATATATATATATA
>CABFPE010000482.1:88903-103451 GCA_900660155.1 Hofstenia miamia
CCCGGCCCTTTAACCTATGAACCAAGCCGAGCCCCGCCCGTGCCCGTCATATCCAAAACCATTATAAGATTTTTGTAAATGAACAAAAAAACCTTATAAATGAAAATACAAAAATGAAAGCATTTTTGCATCAACTGCACTTTTTTACAATAAAGTTTACTCGATGGCATCAAAAGTGATCTGCTTAAAATAAGGATGCGCCGACTGCTGGAAAATATAATATTTTAGTGTAAGAGAATGTATATTTATTAATAAAATTTTGAACAAGTCTAAGCCAGTTGTGCAGAAATTTCGGATCCGAGCCCGGCCCGCTTCATTCTTAATTTTACATCCCAAGCCTGGCCCGGCCCTTACAATATCCAGCTTGGTTACAACTAACTCTGATGAGAAGGTGGCGGCATGGCGGTTGAAACGTGGCGGTGCAGTGCTGTAATAGCGTAATTACGGGGCGGTGTGTCATTAAAGAATTCTTTAATCTTGCACGCTAGTGTTGAATAACCTCTTCTAGAGAGATGGATGCCATCCTGTGCAAATGAGTAACGGGTGATGCAATGTCCTAAATAAAAAGATTGAAAGTTGTTAAAAACGGTATACCCTAGAATTTTCGCGTTTCTGTGGATAAGAAAATTAAGTTCTTGAATCTTTTTATTCAACATGCTACCATCTCGAAACGGTGCGACTTCTACAAAAATACAGCAGACCTAAAAATATATTTTAAAGCGTTATTTAAATTTTAAAATAAAATAGTGTACTCTGATTTGTGTTGTATTACATCATTTCTGCCAACAGTGAAGACTATTTTTTTAATGTTTTCTGAAGGTGTGCATTATTTGATTGTTTCTGAGATGTCTTCTATGGTTGCTCCGGGATATGAATGTACTGCAACTGTGTCTTTGTTTAGTAGGGCGGTTGCTATTAGGTATCGATACATGAAGGTTCGTAAAATAAGCACACCTGCAGCTGTTCATAGTCGTTTGACGTGGCGTTTTTGTACGTTGAGTGTTTGTGAGGAGGCGTATGAATTTGTGATGATAGGTAACGTTGCGAGGGTTTTCTTAGGCAGTGAAACTTGCGTCCATTCATCTTTCTCCGGAATTTTGATCGGTGGAGCCTTCTTTTCTTTGTGTGCTAGAACGGTGTGTAGTAAGCTGTGCAATGTTAAAAGCTCTTCCTTTGATAGATTGTTGAGGGGAACTAGAAGTTTAGCAGATGTGATTCTGCTACGCTCACTCGTTGTGAAATTCTCACTACCGAGTGAGCGTAGAGCTTATGCAGGAGAAATAATCTCAGCTTGATGTTTGTATATTTGATGACACTATTCAGATAAGTTACCAGTTTCTAATTGTTAATATTTATCTGAATAAAGACTATCTTATCTTATATAATGGGTGATTTCAATTTTCCTTCACTTTATATTTTTTGTGGTACTTTACCGAATGAATATGATCAAAATATTTTTGAATTTTTTAATATCTCTACATTTAAATGAAATTGTTTACTTTCCAACACTTATAAATGGAAATACACTTGAATTAATATTCACAAATGATATTCTCTTAAAAATGGTGAAAATTGTTTCATATCCCCATTAGGAAGCTTTTCTGATCACGGAATAAGTATATTTCATTACTTAACATAAATGACCTAACGATAAATGATGCTGACAATTCATTTAGTAAATCAAAGTTTTCGTTTGACTTATTAAATTATGGAAACTTAACTGCTTTTTACCATTGAATTTTCTTTGTTTTCATTCAATGAGATGACAAAAGCTATAGAAGTATACACTAATTTCTGGTCCAATGAATTATTTAAGACTATTCAACTACATGTTCCCAAGAAGAAAAATAATAGAAATAATTTTCCATCATATTTCACATTTCATACAATTTACTTATTTAATCAGAATGCGATTATTTATGTAAAAAAATACTATAGCCGAACGAAGTCTATTATGAATTATGTAACAATGTATTTAGGTAATCTGTGGAATTTGGTAAACTTTTATTTTTTGAAAATTTATGTTCTACAAAACATATCAATATTTTTAACAAAAACATTCAAGTATATTTCGACTTACAAAGTCATCATCAGTCTTACTCTCTAATTTTTACTTGATTTTATAATAATATTTTATTTCGCTAAATCTAAATTATTGGTAGCAATAGTTTATGTATGTAATCAATCGGAAATTCTTTGAGCCCAACATTAGCTAAAATTCATCTTTCTTCAATTGAACAACAATATGTTGAAAACCATATAGAGTTTAATTTCTATCAAAGATATATGGATGATATATTTGCTTTAGTTGACAATGAAATGCCGCAGATGAAATGTTAACTAAGCTCAATTTAATCGATAAAAACCTCAAATTCACAATGGAAAATAACAATTTTAATTTCTTAAATGTTAAAATAATGAGGGATTCAACATCATTTATAACTGGAATATACAAGAAACCATCAGATACCGGCCTATTCCATGATTTTAATTCAAATTGTCCAAGAAATTTCAAAATGTTCTTAATTAAAGTATCAAAACATAGAATATTTAATATTGGAAGCTCTTATGACAGCATAAATCAAGAAATTACCAAATTGAAGGCAGACTTGAGAAAAAATGAATATACAAACAATGTTATTGATAAATATATCAAAGAAGCAATTTCAGAAATAGTCACGAATAACAAAGAAATAAAATATTCACATAACTTTGAACATGTATTTAAAATCCAATATCGAGGAATGCATACAACAAATCTAATACATCAAATGCGAGAGATAGAATTCATTAAAGAAAGAGTAAGATTTGTTTACAAGATCGACAAACCTAATGCAAAGCTTGGCCTTAAATCAACAACTAGCATGTCTGATAAATCTAATATAGTTTATAAGATTCAATGCACCTGTGGTGAAGATTATATTGGATATTGCGGACGACAACTAAGCAGAAGAACAAAAGAACATGAAACTAATTCAACCATTTCAAAACACCTAAAAAATTATGAATTATAAGTTATGATGTAAAAATTTAAAAAATACTGATGCAAAATATGGTAAAATCACTGAAAGCATTCTTATTAGATCATTTCAACCAAGTCTAAATACAAAAGATGATTACATACATAAACTATTGCTACCAATAATTGAGATTTAGCGAAGTAAAATATTATTATAAAATCCTGTAAAAAATTAGAGAGAATTATTTGTAAAACTGACGATGACTTTGTAAGTTGAAATATATTTTAATGTTTTTGTTAAAAATATCAATATTTATTTCAAGTTTTTACAATATGTGAATCAATCAAATATTGCACTACCAATACATTTTGATGAAATTATTGCTAAATATCCCCAGCCTGCTAGAAGTATATTTAACTAATTACTTTTGCTCTGACTAAAAAAAATATGACGAAATTTCATTTTCTTTTGATTTACTAACCCAATGAAATTCAAATTCATTTAGATATTGTCTGTAAGGCATTAAACAAAACGACTCTTAGTGGATGCGGTTTAGGTGATTTACATGCTAAATTTATTTATGAATTTCGAAATGAACTTTCCATTTAAATGTTAAATTTTTTTTAAAGCTCAGTACCAAATATATGGAAAACATCTTCCATTACATTAATCATAAAAAGGAGATGGAAAGCAAATTTTGAGAATTGTGGAACAGTAAGTATTTTGCCTATTTCAAAGGGTTATATTTTAGAATATTTATCCCATCATAAGAAATCAACATCAAGTAATCAATTTGGTTTTACCAAAAAGATCAACTATTGCGAAATTATTATCATACCATACTTAGATTTTGTCTACAAAAAATGTATTATATCTACGTTAATGTGGATATTAGTAAAGCTTTCGATATAGTACCGTATAGAACTGAAAACCTAAAACTGCTTAAAACTGGAGGAAAGTTTTATAAATTATTGGTGTCGTAGCTGAAAAATAATCCACAGTGGTTAAATTTCGAAATACCATATCAAACAGCAGTCAAAATACTACAGGTTTTCCCATTTGAAAGTGTCTATTTCTCAATTGAGAATGTCCTTTACTCAAATGAAAATATCTGTTTCTCAAATGGAAATGTCTACTTCTCAATTGAAAATGTCCTTTACTCAAATGGAAATATCTCTTCCTCAAATGAAAATGTCTATTTGTCAATTGAAAATGTCCAGATATTTTTATNCTGCTTAAAACTGGAGGAAAGTTTTATAAATTATTGGTGTCGTAGCTGAAAAATAATCCACAGTGGTTAAATTTCGAAATACCATATCAAACAGCAGGTTTTCCCATTTGAAAGTGTCTATTTCTCAATTGAGAATGTCCTTTACTCAAATGAAAATATCTGTTTCTCAAATGGAAATGTCTACTTCTCAATTGAAAATGTCCTTTTCTCAAATGGAAATATCTCTTCCTCAAAGGAAAATGTCTATTTGTCAATTGAAAATGTCCAGATATTTTTATCATTCAATTATCAAAAAATACTAATTAAAATATTTATATCATTTTAAATATCTAATTGATATTAAAATAATACAATATTAATTATTATTTACTGAAAAATATTAATTATAATATTTTATAATATTTATTATAATATTTATATTATTAGAAGCCAATGTCAAATATTCGAATTAAAAATTCTAATTTATAAAATAGAAATCATATGTAATTGATTATAATAAAAATGCTAATTGATACATGAAATATTAATTGAAAAGAGTTATAAATCTTCCATAGCTATTGCTTTTGGGATAAAGTTCATTTGGTGCCTGTCAAAATTTGCACAATCATATGAAGGAATTGTGTTTTTTGCCATATCTGCTGCAGCCTTCAGTATGTTAAATCTGTGTAATGATAAAGTCACACCATTTGGTCTTTCATGCATCACTAAATTGTGATCTTGCAGATATCACTTTACTGCAGTCTTAAAAGAAGCAAAGTATTCCTCTATTGGGTTAAACATTGGAGAATACAGTGGTAAATATTTCACCATATGATTAAGCGGAAGATTAACTTGGTTAGCTCGTTTATGTGCTGGAGCATTATTGACGATGAATATTACATCTCTCTCAGATAACTTCTTCAGTCATAGTATTAAAAAGAATCAATAATATCAATTAGATATTTAAAATGATATAAATATTTTAATTAGTATTTTTTGATAATTAAATGATAAAAATATCTGGACATTTTCAATTGACAAATAGACATTTTCATTTGAGGAAGAGATATTTCCATTTGAGTAAAGGACATTTTCAATTGAGAAGTAGACATTTCCATTTGAGAAACAGATATTTTCATTTGAGTAAAGGACATTCTCAATTGAGAAATAGACACTTTCAAATGGGAAAACCTGTAGTAGTGACTCACAATGATCGGTTTTAGTTCCAATACTATTTATAGATTTTATAGATGACCTAACAAATAGTTGTCAATCACTTGCTACATTTTTACTGATTATGTACATATTTCAAGCAGTAATCTTTAAGATTTAATTATTGATACGGAAAGAATTAAAAAATGGCTACACTTAATAAAATGGAATCTAACAAATTTCAATTCAAGAGTATTAACTCTTCGTACATAACATATAAAATAGAACTTGAAAATCGTCAGATTGATAATTCAAAGTTTATTAGGAGTTAACAATGAATTCATCTTATAATGTATCTTGGTAATATAACATTTATCAAAAAAATTTACTTTCAAATCTACTATCATCTCAATAAATTCAAATTTTTTAAGTAAATTATCAACCACGTTTATTCTATGACTTTTCTAATTGGTATGCAAACTCCACAGATATACTTGAACGGTTTCAAAAATATTGTTTACCATGGATTCACAATCTAGCCTACAGAAATTGTATAATTCACTACAAACTCTTACCAGTTTTACTTTATCCTCAAAATGGATTTTTATCAATTAATTGATATAATCGAAAATCTAAAAATTTACTATTTGTTATAAAGTAAACGAAGAAAACTTCTATTGATTATTGGTACTTTAATAGAATTGGTCGTGTTGCTAACTATCTAATTCTGCAGTGCGACTTTGACTTTTTTGAAAATCTGAGAATTTGTAAATAGAAAGTTAATTGGATTCTATATGATTTCTTGGAAAATTCGTATGAAAGTAATAGATGTAAACAGTCCCATTTAAGTTTATGGAGTGACTGCAAAATATCATTTAACATTTGTAAATATTTGTAATGCTTTTTTTATTCTTTATATACAGTTTAGTGAAGCTTAGTAGTGGTATTACTAGTAGAATTTTTAGAATCTAAAATAAGAATTTTAGCAGACATATACTCAAGACTAAAACTATTTAAAAAATGTATTCCGCAAGAATTCTTAGTTAATTATGCTCGTTTAAATATTTATGGAATTTTGAGCTAGGTCTCAGCATTTTGTATGGGAAATTGTAAACTTGCCTGGAACAGAATCGATAAAATGACTAACTGAACTATTGAGATTATTTCAGACGATTACATTTTCTGGGAATTTTTGTTTAACAAAAACGTAGTTTTTTCACAAAATGATATTTTCCAACATCTAAACTATAACAAAAGATTGCATATATTTCTGAAATCCCACAGGATTAATAACATCTTCGGAAAAACTCATTTTTTAATCTTCATTCTGAAAATTTTAATGAACTTCCATTACATGTTATATCTGCTGACAAATTACTAATGATTGAAATCAAAGCACACTTCCTTAATGAAAATAATCAAGCAAGGAACTTAGCTTGCTAAAGCAGTTAACAAATGCAATTTGTATTATTAAGTTTTGTAGTTTCTAGTTGATAATAAATCGTTTTAAATGTTTTAAAAATAATTAGTGGTTCAAATGTGTATGGTTTTTTGACAGTAAACGGTTTATATTGTTTAACCCTCAAAGCGCCTACAATGTACACGTACGCTCTGGCCTAGTTTGTGTCTGAGCACCCATGACATAATTTTACGCGCTCATATTTCTCCACCTTTGTAAAGTATATTCGAAGTAAAAATAGAACCTTTTTTAAGACAAACGCAATTAAAAAAGTTTTTGTTATCAAATAGATACTTACCAATGAAGTCTCCACCAATAGCTATAGGCGCATTTTGATAAATTAAGAGACGCTGTAAGGGTTAAGACAAATAACTGATGACTTAACACAATGCAATCGCACTGGAACTGATAATGCTATGGAAAATTTGTCCCAGTTTAGAGAAATTCCCGGAAAAAATTACATAGGGTTATGGTTTGGGTCTAAAGCACGATGTTGTTGCTAGGCTATGTCAACGAATTTGTCCGAGTTAAGATCCCGTGAAAAGAGTTGGAATAATTGATGTTTGTTCTATTGTATTTCCGTTGCCTTTATTCTAGCTGCTTGTCGTTTACCTGTGGAAAACCGAATTTAACATGAATCAACTGAATTTTAGTCTAGGTAGGCAGCAATTTGAAAAATTTCATTAAGTCAACTAGTTATTTTCGATTACTTAAATAATTGGAGAAGAGAGCTAAGTTTGCATTAAAAAATTTAATTGTTAAAGTTTTGTAAGTAAAATACCATTATTGATAGAATCAAACGCGTTAGAAAAGTCTAGACAAGCAATGGTTTTAATTCGTAATTATAAATACAGTACTGGAAATATGTATTCAATCACCTTGCTATTTTGAATAAATAATGATAATTCATTGGATAGAGTGTGCGTAAAATTATAACTAATTGTTACTTTGACTGAGAAGGGAAAATCTGTATATTTAATACCATAGATATGTAGAATAAAAATTGGCTATTAATTTTTAATAAAAATTAGAAAACTTGTATTGGAAAAATGAATTCGGCCACATTAAAAAATTTTAACAAATGAGCAAATCTAAAAAAAACGTAAATTCAAAATAAGATACATAAATTAATAATTGATGCATTATACGCATTTAGCAACAAAATTCTCTTTTCTAATATTTTTTAGGGTGTCCTTTTGAACGAATAACAACTTCAAGGCGATCAGGGATTGAAGCAAATAGTCTGTTGGGAATTGCATAGAATTCTTTCTTTATTGCGCTTCACAGCTCGTTTTCAGTGTGAAGAGTATGCTGTCCAATCCGATATTTGACTTCTTTCCACATAATTTCAATGTTAACGTCTGAAGATTGACCAGGCCAGTCAGCAAGGATAGCAATCCTCTCATTGTGGAAGAAGTTTTTCATTTCTTGGAGGTATGACATGGAGCACCATCCTGCTGTTATATTGAATCACTTGTAAGAAGTGGCAAGAGTTCCTTCTCTAGAATCCAAGCATATTGAAAGCTTCGGAGAGTACCAGTAATGTGAACAATTTTGCGAAAGCCATGCTTCCATATTAAATCCCTACCATGACAGACTTCCCGCCATGCTTCATGATCCCCTGAGTAAATTGAGGCAAGAATCTGAACTTCTGCCCAGTTGGTCTCTTTATCAACATTCTTTTTGATTAGTATAGCTCAAATCTTGACTCATCCGAAAATATAACATTAACCAGTGTTCAGACAAATTGTTTCTCACCAATTTGCCGCACCTCATCCGACGTAATCTTTGCTTTGAAGTTAAAAATGGCTTTCTGGATGCCACAAAAGTCCCAATTCAGTAGTTCTTCAGGATATTTCACACAGTTTTTGCCTTACGAGGTGACCATTCATTGCAAAGTTCTTCTGAAATGTTAATGGAATTTCACTTTGAAACGCGCAAGAGCTGACTGGGAAGCTTTGGAGGTCTTCTTTGGTCTTCCGACTTTGGCTTCGGGGAAATGATGTTTTCAGAAGTGAAACGTCTGATAATATCCTCGACAGTACTTTCAGGTTGCTCTACAAGTTGATCTATATTACATTGACTCATCCATTTCAAGTGTTTGGTGGATAGCAATAGGTATGCAACCAGGCATCATATATTGCGAAGAAAGACTGTTGTTAGATATTTTCAAAATAATTAGACTGAAAAAAGCTCAGCCAATGACATTTTTACAGATTCTCTGATTTGGTCTGAAGTGGCGGAATACATTTTTCCAAGAAAAAATTAGCTAACCACAAGCATTGTAGGATTTCTCCTTGAGATTTAAGATAAACAGTGATAATTATTTCTCAACATTGATGAATTCCTCTTTGCAACATCAAATCTAATTAGAAATTACCTATGACATTCTTGGCCTCAATTTTTTGAAAATATTTATGACACATCATGGATGGCCGAATTACTTTTTCGAGTACTGTATTTCTGGAATTTTTCAGTAGCACATAAAGCATGTTTGTAGAAATGCGCTTGCGAAAACCAATTGAGTGTTAGAGTAAAGTTTATATGTATTTAAGTTGCTCATTAATTTGGTTTACTAATAAGCAGGGCAATCATAAAGTTAATATGGTTAATAGTTACTAGGATGCATTAATGATGTAAATTTTCAACTTTGAAGTTTATAAAGCTAACCGCCAAGTTAGTCACAAATTGTTTGAGATAAAACTACCGCCTTTTCTCCGATATTTTTTTCTATGAAAACAATGAATCAGATATTGTTTACGTAGATGTACCCATTTACTAATGACTTCATTCTAGTCCTCTTCAAATGATTATTCAAAGGTTAATGTCTCTTTTAAAAATGGGCTTATTACCGATGTCATTTATGAAAGTTCAATCCAAGTGTTACCTTACTCATATTAAAGAGTGAAAAATTCATAATTGAATTTATTCAACATTAATCAGATTATCAATAAATTTGCCGGTGACCTTATATATTTATCTGAAAATTATTACTTTGTAATGGGTGTTAAGAAATTGTTCTCTTTAGGAAGGTGCAATATTTTTAAGCACCATCATTTTTCAGTGAAAGATATATGTCAGGCCAATCCTTCATATGTTGAATTCTTCATATAAACTCATCCTGTTATTGATTTCACACTAAAATTGTGAAAACTTTCATGTTCAGCAATGTATCTCTACAAGTTTCGAACCCCAGCATATAAAAATTGTTCATCAATGTGAAGGATCCCTACTGTCAGAGAGTTGCCATGTCGACAAAAAGTTTTGCAACTAGAGGATTAGAAGAATTATATACCTAATTTTATGGTTGATGATGAGACTGAAGTTTGTGTAAAGATATAACTAAATATTTGAGAGGTGTATGGGATAGAGATTCTGCAAAAACATAGCCTACATAGCTTACATTTTCCAGCCCACCCAATGGTCAATGTATTGTACAATTGCTCAATGATTATCTGTGAAACTACACAATTTCGGTCCTTTTATGACAGATTTTGCAAGATACATGGTGTTTGCTGTGAATATATATATATATATATATATATATATATTAGGGTGATGATTTGATAAACCAAAGTAAAAATTTTAAGCTCTTCATTTAATAAAATGTGAGAAATATTTTGTTTAAATAGAAAAGCATAATGTAGAATCCTGCCAACATCAAATTTAACTCAATTTAGGCTATTCAATGTATGACAGACTCCAACACCTCTCTCTCTCTGTACTTAATAGTTAACTGTTTAACTTAATTAATATAGCATTAGCTACACTTAATGCCTCGGATAACTATGGTTCATTTAGATCGAGAGTGACAGATGGTGCAATTGGTATCAACCCGACCTGAAGCAATGCATTAGAGGATACTTGGTCTTTGCGAATTAATCCAGCTTCACAAGGATGACATCAAAGGAAATACCAATGGTTGACTCAGTGCATGGAAATGGTATCTCAGTGAACATGTGTGTGTAATTTGTTAACAATTTAGTGCATTGATTGTTTTGTTATTATTGCAGTTAAAATATAAGAAGGCAGTAATGCAACCGGGGAGCTTCAGCTTATTATATTTCCTTACATATAATAACCCTAAAGATATAAAAGTACATGTGAGCCCTTTATACATATGAACAATCAATGCGGTCAGCGATAAATAAATGTTGTAACTTAGTCCGATGTCAGAGAATTTACTAATAGGCAATCGATCTAATAACAGAGAAAATGACATCTAATAATCATTGCCTTCGTCATGAGGGTTAACCTAACAATCAAAATAATAATAATAATTGTTGAGTAACAAATGACAGGAAAGCTATAACAAATAAAACTCCTTATTCTTACACCTAACCTAAAAGCACATCAAGTAAACGATGATTACCAGCTGTACCGCACTTTTGAAAGGCTGTATGTGCTTGCCGTTCCAGACTTCCTTTAACTGCAGTTGGGGACCACCGTCAGGATTACTCTAGTGCTTGTACAGTTTAGCTTTTCGTTTAATTTAATAAAATAACCTGACAAAGACAAAGAAGTAAATCCAGAAAATTTCGTTAATCATCAAATAAATCAACTGCACTCTTTTTATACTTAGTAATAATAAATAATCAAACACTTGGCTAGTACCTGTCTAATCGATGTTTTCCCTCTAATTTCTTAGTCTGCAGTTTTATGCAGGTCAGCATTAATTAGCATTTGCGTTTCGGTCTTTTTCCCATTTGCCAAAAGTACTGCCAAGCAAATTAATATATAGATACTGCTTTATAATTTTACAAATAATATAATTAATAATAATAATGTGTTTTACATTTAGTAATTATTTTACTGGAGTCTCATTTCTTTCCACTTCTTCTCTCATCTTGACCACACATGATTTTATGTTGATTATGTTACAATAAGGTATATATCCATTTTTTTTCATATCATATCTATTTTGAAATCATGTTTTTAACAGGATAAAGCAAGAGTCACAATCCTCATTATTTTGATCTTACAAACTAGCAAATATCTATGCAAAATTTTCGTGTTACACAATAACTGATATTAAGACAACCATACATTTTATAAAGTCTAAAGTCTATTAGGTCATATTTTGTCAACGTTTCCAGCTAAATATTAGCCAATTAGAAAATGGATAAAAATCAGGGTTTCATGGAAATAGTCAACAGAAGTGGTAACTTTTCCATGTCAGACTATAATTTGAGAGGATACCAGATATCTAGTGGAGATGTCGAGCAGCAATCATTCAGCAAACTAAAAAAGGCGCTATCAGACAACAGCCATTTTGACAAAAAAAATTTCATAATTTGTTGTGAATAACAATTTGGCATAGCAAAAATTGTTAATTTTCAATTGATTCATATTTTTAGTCTAGATTCAGCTGCAAAAATTTTAGGTCATATCGTTAGGCCTATAAACTAAATTTTTAGGTCTAGAATGTGGTTACTTAAAATATTACAATATTATTCTCTGTTTATTTGGATATTGCAAATTTCAACATAAATCTTTGAAGAGTAAGTCAATTTAACATATATTTCGAAATGCTGCTCTGCGACAATTTTACCTATTCTATCATGTAGTTTTTAAAATCTATGATGATTTCTTGAAAAAAATGTTTAAATGCTCAGAACTCATGAACAAATATAAACATCCAAAATCCGAAAACACTAAGACCTATTATTTAAAAAAATTGTTAGTCATCTGTATTTATCATATAGCCTAATCACAAAAAATGTCTGATCTTGCCTACCATATACATTAATTAATTAGGCCTAGACCCAGAAAGAGCAAGTTTTTACAGATTGGGCTTTAGTTAGGATCAAAAAATAGGAATATATTGCTGGCTTTGTGTTTATGTGCGTGTTTTCAGTTTTTAGTGACTGTATTTTATTTCATAATAGAACATATATAATAATCGTGTTCAGGTACCAGTTAATTAATTATCACATCATTGGCAAAATCTTTCAAATCACACTCAATGCAACTGTGGTTCAGTGCCCCAATCCTCTTCCCCTTCAAGCACACGTGGTTGTGGTTTTTTATAGGAATCTTGGTTTAACTTGTGTTCAATTATTTTTCTTCATCTTATTGTTTTCCAAATTTGACTATGCACAAAATTGAGTTTGGTTACGAATTTTGGGCTTGGATTAAGACCAAATATTTGATTAAACTGATTTTACGTCTTTAAACCATTTGGATCTGGGTCATACTTTTGGACACAGTTACATCTTTAATGGGATTAGACTGCTTGATTATCTAAACCTTAGTTATGGAAATACTGTGAATGAATTTAAGAAAATCGGAATTTCCATCAAAAAATAATAAATATTTTGAAATAATATAAGCACAGCAATATTTTTTATAATAGTGAGAAAGGCATACTAGTGAGGATGTTTGAAAATAAACAATTATAGATTTGCTGCAACTGTCATGATGAAATCTAGTCTTTCAAATTGATATCATACAGATTCCAAAATATGTAGAAATTTGCATAATAAGGAATATATTTTCCAGCTATAAGCCAATCTGGAGTCAATAGATTTATTATCAAGAATTTGTCAACTGCAAAACCAATTAATATACTCTAAAAGGGGAAAATTGAGTACCATATTTTATCGCAAACGCGTTCAGGAAGTAATTCACATGGTATTAGTTATTGAGAATGGAATTCAATTGAATCTAGTACGGACCAGTTAATGGAAAAGCGAATAGCATTGTTAAAGATCTAAAAATACCATATATTAGTTAAGTCTATGTAATCAAATCAAAATGACTGGATTCCCAATGACCAGAAAAAACAGAAACTGTTAGAGAAAATGAAAGAACTTGTGATGACATGAAATTCGGTAGTCGTTATCAGGTAGATCCTCCTTTGTTATTTTTAAAAAAAAATTAAAAAAAACAAATTTCAGGCTAATCCTCAAATTTTAAATACATAAAATTAGTTAGGGGCATGAACTATTTTTGAAAATTACTTCAAAAACTAAAATTTTCATTTTTTATATCCAATGACAAGATGAAGAATTTTTTTCAATTAAAGTATTATTCTAATATATATATATATATATATAATAATTATTATTATTTATATTTCATTTCATCTCACAGCTTCATGCTGGTATCTCTCTCAGCTCGGGGAACTCACCAGTTCCCAGGATTCTAGCTGTTCCTAACAATGCTGCCTTCTGTGCTACCACTCCTCCCCACTTTGGTACTTCCAACTCCTCCAAGTATCTCTTATGCTTCTTACTCATTGCTCCTAGTGTTCCTACAGCTACCGTAACTACTTTGACCTTGTTTAATTTCCACAGCCTTTCTATTTCCTCTGCCAACTCCATGTACTTGTCTATCTTCTCTTTCTCCTTGCTTTCTACATTTCTGACCTTTGGTACTGCTATGTCTATCACTGTTCCTAATTTTCCCCTTTGTCTACCACTACTATGTCAAGCCCCCGTGCTTCTATCACTTTGCTCGTCTGTATGTTGAAGTCCAACAGTATCTTAACCTTCT
This sequence comes from Hofstenia miamia, assembly GCA_900660155.1. NCBI lineage: Eukaryota > Metazoa > Xenacoelomorpha > Acoela > Hofsteniidae > Hofstenia > Hofstenia miamia. The sequence goes on from CABFPE010000482.1 coordinate 103,182, forward strand.
CATTTTCTATGACGCCCTGTGGCTTGTGCTCATACCACTTGTCTCCTGCTTCTAACCCATGCTGCCTGCTCAAACTCCAGTGTACCATTCTTCCCACCTTGTCATGCCTGAACTTATACTCATTCTGTGCCAACTTCTCACACCCTGCTATCAGATGATCTACTGTCTCCGCCTCTTTCTTACATAGCCTACACTTATCACTTCTACTCTTCTGTCTATATGCTTCTTCAACCAGTTTGTTCTTATTGCTTGCTCCTGTGCTGCCATTAT
>CABFPE010000482.1:105009-117077 GCA_900660155.1 Hofstenia miamia
ATTATTATTATTATTATTATTATTATTATTATTATTATTATTATTATTATTATTAGCCAATAAATATTAAAGTCATAGATTCTTAAATAAATTTTCCATAACCTTATAAAATTCAAATTTGAGCATTCAAAATATAACAATACATTTAACATTCTAACAAATAATGTAACAAATCTAGACATCTACAAAATTTCAAAGTCACATTGTATTATTGCATTGGCAGAAAGGCTGTGCTGGATTTTAAAATGGGACCTATGTTTTTTTATATATGCATAATTCATTTATGATGCTGCCAGAAGTTATATATTCTTTTATTATACGATGTACTTGTTCTCTTACTTAAAATTTTGTATGTTCCTAATGATTTTTGAAAAAAAATATATGTGAATTTTTCTAAAGACTGCAGCATTGAGCTGTCTATTATTATATGCGTAAGGTGATTTTCTACTAATAAACACATGCGTATATTCGATTAACATTCGGTTATTTGTACTAATTTGTGTTTTTCATTAATAGTTAATATATTATTAACTAATTGAATAAATATTACCAATTGTAACTTATATAAAATAGATCTAGCACAGCCTTAGTTTACTCCATTTGGTTCAATTCCAAAATGAGGCTTTTTAAGTATTCCCCCGGTTGAAATAGATGGACGAGGGCTTGGTGAAAGTGCAAAACTCGAACGATAGGTTTTCTCTGCAGAAATTGAGAAACGAGATTTTAGCGCCATGCTGAAACTGATGTTTTCGTCCACATATGGATCGGTCCGCAAATTAAGCCATCGTCGCATTAATCGAATTACTCCACTCTTGAATGTTGTGTTCATTCGATAGAAAATGGCTCCATTCAAAAGTGACTGACAGAACATGATCCATGTCGTTACTTTGTAAGTCCACACGCTTACAAGTTCATTGGAGTAACGCATGTAGAAGTCAACACCCATATAGGGAAGGAAGCTTAAGAAATAAAGAAACGTTACCACGAAAAGCATTTTACAGGCATTAATATTTGCCAGAAGAGTTTTTCCATGTGCTAAAGAACCACGTCTGCTTGTAATAGGAATCTGTGTTTGCATTTCAGCACGTTTTTTGACAACAATGACAAAAATTACTCCGTAGCAGAAGAGAATGATGAGTCCTGGCGACATAAACATTATTCCAAGTGCAATTAAAGGATCGTTATAGTCCTTGGAACATAGAAATGATATGTATACTATTGGATCATATACTGGATAGCCATTTGAACTCAAAAGCCAAGATAGTGGAATGATGCAGCCAAGTATTATGCTTGTTATAAGCATGGCAATGATCCGTGGAATGGTTACTAATTGTGGATACTGAAATGGGCGAGTTATCGCCAATAATCTATCCAATGAAGACGCCACTAGTGTCATTGCATTAACATTTTGTGTGACTGCTAACGTAACAGCTAGCACCATTCGGACAGTTTGAGGGTACGGGTCATCAACTCTTGTTAGTGATGGATATACGCCGGATGCAAGAGTTAAGGAATTAACCAAATCACAGCAAGCCAGATAAACCATTAACAAACCAGGAGCAGAATGAAGTGATCTAGTTCGCTTTACAACAATTATCACAATTACACTGCTAAAACTGATCATCAGAGACAAGACAAGGTAGAATGTAGCTTCAAATATACGGAAGCCTAAGCCTGAAGGATTTTCAAAATCTTCATAGTCTGCATAATCCGTAGTGTTGGTATTGAGATCCATCTCTAAAAGCATTTACTTCAGTAAGAATATAATTATTAATACATGTATATTAAAGAATAGTTTATTCACCAAATACTAGCCATTATAAACTTTCTAGGAATTCAGGGGAACTCCAAAATGTATAATTTGTAATTTAAAATTTTTCAATTGAATTCACACCTACTATTACTTGCCCTCTAAAGGTTTGCTTAGTTTAGCAAAGATGACTTCAGTATAAAGTGATAAGTGTTTGTGAAATGTATTCTCTAATTAGAATTTATTTTGCTTAAGTTGGAAACATAGTCTGAAATAATTACTATAAATTACAAAAACTGTAAAAAAATTCAATTATTGCATCATACATATGACGTTTTGGGTGGAAATGCTTCATTTCTCAAATAAATTGGGCATCTTCAGTTTGACAGTGAGCATCTTACCAAATGAAGCGTCAGCGGTCTGTAGGGAATATAATCACAAATGGTTAAAGCATAGAATTTACTTTGATTTTAATTAATTCAGAGATGTTTCAACTGTGTTATAAGAGTTCGTTCAAACAAACACTTTAACAAAAATAAATTAAAAGCATTCAAATCTAAATATTTTTATTCAGAGAACACCTTAATTAAACCTTCAATTTTTTAACATATAATTTGATATTAGCTTGAATTTCAGCTTTTTACTTAAATCGTTTGCCTGTTGTGCTGGCGAATCTATTGGACTTTCTCCTACTTATGTCAACATGTATTTCGTTCGTATATTTATATAGAGTTATTCAACAAGTAAAATGGATGAAGCTTAGCCAAACGAGAAAAATAAGTCTATATGCAATCATCAGATGACTTGAATTCGCAAGTTAAGGATCCAACTTGACTCGAACCTACCAATTTCTATTTGCATGGGTTCAATATTTGGTGTTGAATATAATATATTTAATGACCATTCTATTAATACTTTTAGCAGCAAATGCGAAATTCATCACTTCAGGTTACAAATTGATGACAACTCTTAGTTAATATTCGATAGACTCGTCTGATTTTTACACATGTAAAGTCACTAGTGAAATTTCATAGATTTCTAAAGGACCATTATTTCATGCTTTCATCAGCAGAGTCCACGCAAATGTCCCAAGCCACTAATAATTTCCTTCTGAGAACAAAGTCCAGGTGAAATACATAAGAATAAATAAATTCTGAATTAATATATCGCCCATTTAGAAACAAAAAGGTCGTAAGTACAATAATAGCTATACAGCGAATTGTAAACTTAGTTTGAAATAAATATGTATTCAGCATAATGCCAAAGTAGCAAATGATCTATAATTACTCAAGGATTGAAAATTTGAATGTAATAAATTTTGCTTATGGAAGATAACTTTCCAAAAAGTGCCTAAATATAATTAAACTAATTTTGCAAAAAATATAAAATTACGACCTTTTATTTTTAAAAGAACAATGCAAATTAAAATCCTAATAAAGATGTATTCAGCATAATGCCAAAGTAGCAAATGATCTATAATTACTCAAGGATTGAAAATTTGAATGTAATAAATTTTGCTTATGGAAGATAACTTTCCAAAAAGTGCCTAAATATAATTAAACTAATTTTGCAAAAAATATAAAATTACGACCTTTTATTTTTAAAAGAACAATGCAAATTAAAATCCTAATAAAGATGTATTCCAAGCACAAATAGATTCGAAAAATTTCCCACGCAGCCCTTTTGAAATCCCGACATATCCATAAGGCACTCAATAAAATAAATAGACTGAATGACCTGAAAGACTGTTTCATCATTAAATTAGTTCTTTACGAATATCTAACCAACCTTGATACAAATAAAGTAATTGACAATCTTTGGTATCAAGTAGATCAGATGAAATTTCTACATCATAAAAAAGGTATTTCTTTTTCGTTTGTGTTCCTTGCTTTTGAAATTAGCTGAAATCTACTTACAAAGGTTTAATAAAAACACTAGCACTAATCACTACTAGCTGCAATTATAAATCATTTTGCTTTTATAACTCGTTTAGAATGAGTTAAGCTTATAAACAATGTGTTAAATTTAACGTCGAAATGTTTATCGAGTTCATAATCGCATACCCAGGTTAATTGTAAATAAAATGGAGTCAATAATTTAGTTTGTATCTATGTCGTCGTTATTTGGCACACCAAGGACAAAATGCCAAAAATAAATAACGTCGGAGAATTCTAATTAACTCCGAAATAGCTTACGTAGACCTTGGGACAACCGTACATTTATATTGTCTTAAATTTAATGTAATAATAATGAAATTATTAAAATGTCTGTTACTAGGAGACGAGCTTTTTTCTGATGATGAACTTCATTTAACAAGAACTGAAATGATATTGAATGCTTTATATAGGAACCTAATTAATCTAATTCATTTACTCTAAATATAATTGATAAAAGAATCTAAATGTCAACGTATTACTTTCAGACAGGATGAATCTATATTTAGAAAAAGACCTGTCAGACATATTATTTTAGAAATTATTGCATAAATATAAGTGTCGTCTTAAACCTATTTTACCGGGGTTTTTTTAAAGCAGTTATTCCTGAAGGGATGCTGATTTGGCTCCCCTAAGATTTCGGAAACAGTACATCCGCATCCGATCGACACCAAATTTAGTGTGGAGATACTTTGGCATGTGAAATATATGTTGGCAAAACCATTTTGCGATAGGATAATTATGCGCAAATTATGCGCATATGAATTAGGTTATGCATCAAATTTTCTAAATTTTTCATTATTGCCACCAAATAGGAATCAAAAGAAAGATCTATAATGCAAATATAACATAGAAAACATTTACTTATAATTTTGCATTGAAAATTATGCTTAGGTTTCAATTTATAACCTTTACATACAAAATTTTTATTTTTGAAACTCTCAAAAATGTCAGACTTTTTTTAAATCGCTATAAGTTTGTAACCTTTGACCTTAGCTGCATAACTTTTCGTCAAGAGTTGCAGAACAGATTAAAGAAAAAAGTCATTGAAGGATAGCTTATTCAAAAAACCGTCTCTGGGTTATATCTAAAAATATGGAGGGGTCAAATCGGCCTCCAGGTAAGATAGAGTTAAGTGAAAACTACCATTCTCAAATAGAAATAATGAATTCTGAAATGAAAAACAAATTTTCTCAGATGAAAAGTAATATTTCAAATTTCGAAATTTTTTCAAAGTATTTTAAAAATTCATGATCAAAAATCTCCAGAACTATTCACACAAATTAATTTCCTCTTAAGTAGCTTTATCCACATGTATATCGCGATGTTATTCAAAATTTTTACAAATCCCGATTGCTTCATTAAATCAAGTCAAATTCTCCATTTTTTCCGAACGTAAATGCGTTATTCTATATGAAATCTATGCGCTTAGTAAGTATGAACAATCTCAGAACTCATTCTCAACATTGGTTTGAAATATGAGCCTGAGCAGAAATCAATCAATCTTTACGGCGTATGATTCAAGTATCATTTAATTGAATATCATATATTTAAATCCGCCCAAAGGAGGAGTAATATCGCGATCACTGGAATTACTTCTGAATTGCAAATAGTATGACATAGAGTCTATACTGTAAATATTTCCATTGAACCTATGAATTAAGCAAAGCTGACATTTATTATGCACTTGACCATCAATTCGATTTAAATCAATAACACGTTTTCTTGAAAAAAATTTATTGATATCAACAAAATTTGAATATCAACGAATTTTATTTTCTAATCTAAGTTGCTATTTTATTTCTCTTTAATACTAGTAAGTGCCTTTTTTAGTAAATAAAACTATTTAATATTATTCAAATTTGAAAATCAAAATCAATTTGATCTTCTATTTCACAGGCGTTGACTCAAACTATTTCAATTGCACCAAAATATTCACAAAATTGGAGTTACTTCCAACATTATCATCAACTGGGTAGTAAACATAAGCATATGTTGGAACATGCACCAGCTCTGATGTCTTGACTTTAATTAACTACATGATAATACAAAGTTTATATTATAAACAACAACTTTTCAAACACTTTAAGTAAATAAGACAAAAATATATTGAACCATTTGGCAATTCAACATATTCTTTTATTAGGCTTGTCTTTATGCATGTTATTGGTTCGCTAGGGCAGTGCAGTATGGCTTACAGGCGCGTATCAAGAATTTCAAAAAGAGGGGGGCGATTCTTATCCGAGACATATAGGCCTAGGTAGTTTTTTCAACCTCTTAGCATAATGCCGTGCTCGCCCGTGCATATATGATAAATAAACCAAAAAACAGACGGAGGTAATAAGAATAACATGAAATACTACTTTTTTTGCACTTTATGTCAAACAAAAAGACTGTTTAGCAATGTATCGATCAGATCCTATGAGAATGAGTTGAAATTGGCCTACCCCAAGGGGGGGCAGGCACAAGGCCTCCCTCTAAATAAGGCCCCTGATGGCTTATGCCTTTATTTATACGACTATCAATTCAAATCATTAAATATCAATACTGCTGTCATCTGGCAAACACAGTAAATGTAAAATTTTAAAAATTGAGGCTTTAGTGAATAGATATTGTATGTTTAAGCATAATTATATTCTAAAACTCATTTTATACTAATAAATCCCTAAAGCTTCTAACCTTTTTGTGACAGAACACATCATCTAACATTTGCATTTGAAGTCATCATTCAAAACATAGTAACTCTACCTTTTCTTTGGGAATTACTGTGTTTCGTTAAATTACAGAAGAATATATATTTATGATATATTAATCGATTTTTCGATAGGGTGTTAATCCCAATAGCAATTAAAATTCCTAGAATAAAATGAAGAAGGAATTAAGGTTCAATTTTTGAACATACATGTATATGGCTTAGGTTTTTTTAACAACAGCAGACCGTCACCACCCAAGCTGAGTTTACAAGTGATTACATCAGTAGATTGATATTAACTTCGCTTTTATATCTCTGTATGCATGTAGAGCCCATCCCAGCGAGATCTTTACCAAGTCAAAAACTTACATGAACCAAATTTGTTGAATCATTGTACGGGATTGACTCCATGTCAAGCCTTCAAGCAGAAGCAGGTGGACGCCAAATGAAATCATTAATGCAGATAGTGGAAGAATCATGTTAAAAAATCATATTTGAGGTCATTTAAACTAGCCGATTTCCTTTGATAATTTAAATAAGTGGCGGCATCTGTTTGATTTTGTATGAAGGTTGGAAGTGGTAGATAATTGTTTCTTTTTTTAATCTAATTGGATTATTTATATTTCCGCAATAAAATACAAAAAATTTAGCAATCTGGCGCTTCATCAATCAAGAAACAATAATTGAACAGCAGGATCAATCTTGATGGAAATAACTTGGCAATTAACCTGAAATGATGTACAAGTCGCATTATTGTATTTTATGGAGCTGAAGACATTCAAGTAAATTGGAAAACATGCGCGTAAGTGATATGAACTAATGAAGAATTTATGAAAAAATGCACTACAATTTGTTCATATCAGTGTAGTTAAAGTGAAGACATGATTTTTTCCACTATTTTTAAATGGCTTAGATTTGTTTGCTCCAAAATATAAACTTTATTTTTGCAAAAAATTTTGAAGTTGTCTGTTAGTACCGAAATGGATTTTCTCGTTATTAATAATTCCTAAATATGTTAATCTATCCATTGAAAAGCTTATAAAAAAAGTTACGCGCATAAGTGATTTTCAAAGAAGTAAATAATATCAATGCTAAAAAGTGTTAAGAATAATATATTTATATTGGCTGATAGGAATTTACACGAAAAGAGGCAGATAAGATTCTTTGTAATTAGTAATGTATATTTTTATTCATATTTGTACAAAATCAATAAATTTGAAAGTCCAAAATGTTAGTTTCGATAAAACTTCCAATCTCAATTACCAACCTAAACAAATAATGAAAAGAATTGAAAGCATATCCTAACAACTATTATTCTCTAGAAAGTAACTACACAACTGGAATGAAAGAGAAAGATAGCAGATGCAGGAGATAAACTCTTTTACAGAAACTACAAAGCAACTACAAGGAGTCAACAATCTAAACAAGTGAGGTGACCTTATTATATAGTCATTTCATCCTTTTCAGATAAAATTGCTAAGTGACCAATTTTCTCAAAACAACATTTGGGCTGATGAACAATTTTAGAGACTTACAAACTTGGCATTCATAAAATCAAATAATATATGAGAAACAATTATATTCAGTCAGAAAATGCGCAGCTAGAGCATAGAGTAAGAATTTATGCATTTATATTTATATATTTATGCTAATTTATTTTTATTAATTCTTATTTAAATACATGCAAGTTAGTTTATTCATGGGTAATTTATACATTATATTAACTTGCTACTTTGCTTATTATTTTACATATTTTTACATATATCCACTGTGTGATTAAAATTTAGTTGAGTAATTGGTATTCGAAGTTTCACAAATCCTTCACAGCATTTCCTTGTTGAGCTAATGTCTAGGGCTATATTAGCATTTAGACATTGCTGTTAAACTTTAACTTTCCCTGTTACTCATTTTCAACAATATTTCATTAGCTTCAGTTTCACTGTCGTGATGTACTCATGTACTCATTTTCAACAATATTTCATTAGCTTCAGTTTCACTGTCGTGATGTACCACATTGGGTATCAGGGTAGGGCAAAATTTTTATTGATATTCTTTCATGCTCCTTGCATGCAACATAATAACATATTTCATGTTTTCAATGCAAATATCATGGCTTCCATTAAATTCAAGACTTATGTGAATTCTTTCATTTGTAGATATTATTTTCTGAAAAATCAACCCATTACCTATGAAGAAGGCGTTTTCTCATATATCCTTCTAAATAATCTCGTGAACCTGTATCTCACAGCAAAACATTGATGTCCTTACATTCAAGTACGCATGTCTAATCTACAAAAAATTTTCAAGGTGTCAATCTGATAGTGATTTTTCAATCAAAAATTTTCAAGATCTCCATTATCCTTTTCAAAACGATTTGAATTCATTATTTGCAACGCTAAATCTTAGCATGAGTCAAACTGAAATTTTCTTTGCTATATTGAAGAGATGGGATAGTACAAGAATTGTTTACTAAACTTCATTTTCTGAAATATGAATTGAATGTTTTTCCTGAAAATTTGTTAGTTCAACGATGAACAAACGGAAAATTACATAACTACTCAAGAGACTTTTTAAATGAGTGTGTGTGTATCTAGAACATGGTGAAATCTACAGAAATATAATTCCGTTTCATATAGCCTTTGTTGGATCAGATCATTGAAAACAATCTATTTATTTGTTATTTGATCTCTTATTTGATAATATCTCAACTAAATGAATTTGAAAATCATCCAAATTTGACTATGTCTTTGCCTCATGATTTCTTGATGAATAGAAAATATCTGCTAACATTTATGTCAAAATAATATTAGATGATTGTGTACAATTATGAAAGAGATTTGAGGATATTTGGTATCTCCTTAATAATACAATTTCTGATTTCTAAATTCATGATACTTTGAAAAGAATGGTCTCTATTGCGAAAATAACCCTAAGTTTTAGATACAACAAATTTACATTACCAGTGAAAAAAGTACTCAACTAACTAAAAGTATTTTTTGTTAGACAGGGAATCTTATTCAAATGTAAACTTCACTAAGGCCATTAACTCCTAGATCTAGCAACTCATGCTAAGACATATTCTAGTAATGATGCTGTGTATTGGATAAACTAAATCATGCATTTTATATTTCTGTCCATATTTATTTGGTTAACAAGTATTTACGAAAATATTATTGTGCGTAACACTCACGAATACAAACTGATGCGCTTAGCTATTACGAATAAGCTGACCATTCCACATCAGGTTTATCTTAAATAAGCATTTTTTCAAAGACGTAAATTGTTAATAAAATGTTGAAAAAGCAAACGTGACTGGTGTTTTTATTGAAATTGCATTTTTGGGTAGAGGTAACAAAGTATTTTTTTGAAGGGTGGATGCATCAATAAGAAGACTCTAACCTGAACATCAACTGTATATATATATATATATATATATATCAAATTATTGACCTAAATTTGCAAGATTTCCAAATCAGTAATAAACATTCTCGACACTGTATGGAGGTTTGAAACCATATTACGTACCAACAAAGTTTTTCAAAATTTTTTTATGTTGGTTTACCTAGATTTAGAATTTTGAAAGAAAACCCAGTGCTTTTATAAGATGCATTAGCCCTATTGGAGCTAACTTATGCGGAAAACATAAATCATGAAATTTCTAACAGTGTTTTTAAATCAGCACTTGAAATATTATGGCGGTTTCCTTTTCCGGAACGACTCCAATTATCTCATTGTACTATTGTACTTAGTAAACTTTTTCGGGATGAGAATTGTATTGTAAACTTAGCTTTTGCATCTATTTTAACTACTATTTCAATTATTTTCGGAAATGCAAAAATATTTCCAATTAGCGTCGAGTATTTGATGCTTCAGGTTATTACCTAAAATCTCTATAAATTAAATTAACTCAATATGTGAGTAGCAGAGAATTATTTATGTTTGCTTTCGGCAAATCTACTTTTATATTGTCACATCTAATCTACACTTAGTTCTATTGTTTAATAAACAATTGTTCCATGCTTTTAAATTAATAATTTATCCAGAATTTAATGAACCACTCAATTGATTGCGTCATAAAGGATAAAAATACTACTAAAATGAGATTGAATCAACAGAATTAAATAAAGTTGAAGAGCTAAAAACTTAGCAAATTTTTCCAATAACAAATTTTTGAAATTAAGACATATTAAATATCTACTGACTTGTAGACATCCATATTAATGTTTGTGGGAGTTTTTTTAAGTAGGTAAGATAATCTTTATTTCCTGTACGTATATTTTGCAAAGCGTAGAACCTGAAAGTGAAAAAGAATATACAATAATTGTTAAATATCAATTAGTATAGATACTTTGGACCATTACCGCTATATGTATATACATATAACACTGTATAAAGATTGTAAGAATTCGTCAATGACACCGTTCACATGCGACTCATCATGTAGCACCATCTTTTTCCGAAAAATTTTAAAGTTACGAAAGATGTTCATGTCATTGAGCCACTGCGTAACAACACAAGAAGTCGGTGTATCTTAGAAGCCGAAAAACCATTCTTCATCATGGTCAAAATAAAAAACTTGACGTTGTTGATATTGGTATACATTGCCGTTTATCGATTAATCAATAAAGTATTTGTAAACTAATGGTGTTGTTCTTTTTACTATATTTGTGATATTATAAATATATATATATATATATATATATATATATATATGTATGCTATTAATTATACTGTTTTCCTTCATTTATTACGTCATAAGTAGTCTGGTCAAAATAGCGAAATTTTGAAATTTGACACGACCTATAAATAGTTATATATATTTTTTTTAATTCAAAAACTTTACTCAAATTTTTTTAAAATAAAAATGAGACCATGACACTATAGATGATAATTGAGAGCAGCCTAGAGTTCTTAGATTTGACCTCAGTCCATTAAGACTTTCTCATTGAGCTTAGTTTGTCTGTAGCATGTCTTTTCATAGTGAACTTATAATGCACTATAATTTGAATGCCACATCTATTTGATGTACCGGGTAATACAAAATTATGCATAATCGTTTAGTTCAATGATGAGGCAATTATTGAGTTGAAACAGATAAGAATCAACCAATTTATGATTTTAGTAATATTTTAATAATTTTTAAATTAGCCTAAATTGATTAGAAATTTTTAAAAATTTTGATGGATTTTTGAAAATAGTTTAAACGCTTGTAGCTCACCAACTAATAATGATATCCCAAATCTAAAAGTACTGCAGGATGGAGAAGTATCTCTTATTTCATTTTTGTTCCCAAACCACTTCAGGTCATGGTTACAATTAAACAAGGCACAGACTTAGTACTGCAAACCTCAATTGGTTTAGGTCGTTTACTACATAGAAAGAAACAGCTAGTGTTAGTTGTTGTTCCATTGGGCTTTTGAATTCTTGATTAACTGAGCATTCAAGCACACTTATCAAAAGATATCAATATTTATCAGAATTTTTATAGTCGCCTAAGTGAAAACTGTATGAAAATGTGGAAAAACGGTCTTCTTTTTAAAAGGAAATAGGCAGTTTAGGGTTAAGCATCATGTTAAAGATAAAATTTTCACACATTAAGTTTTTCAATGTTTACTAAGTATTTTTGTTTCTCGAGAAATATTCAATTTTTATGAACAGCATTATATATATATATATATATATATATATATAT
>CABFPE010000482.1:131561-154046 GCA_900660155.1 Hofstenia miamia
ATATAATATATATTAACCGGTTTCGATTCGAAAATCATCATCAGAATTCAAAATTTGTGGGAATAATATTTACAATATACTACACTAAAATGGGAAATTACCATATAATGAGGACAATCAAATTCTTTTAAAAGCACGGATAAAGATCATTAATACACGATTAAAATTAACTAAGTTAACACCATTTTTTGCAATCAAAGAAAACTTCAGACATTCTTAAGAACAAAGATCATATGGAAAAAAATGCTAGTTTGCTCACTTTTCTATAAATACAAATGTGAAGAATGCAATATTTCTTACATCGGGGAAACTAAGCGCCATTTTATAACTAGGATCAATGAGCATCTATCAGCCCATCAGATGTCAGAAATATATATGCATCGACATCATGCTAGAAAGAACAATTTTAATATAATAATGAGAACACCCAATACGAAGATTGCAAAAGCTTTAATAATTAGGAACCATAACAAAGATCAATTATTAAACAAGCAACAAACTAATATGAGCATATTAAATTTATTCTAAGTGCATGAAAATTTAAACATCATTAAATTTTAGGGTAGTATATTGTAAATATTATTCCCACAAATTTTTATTCCGATGATGATTTTCGAATCGGAACCGGTTAACATTAAATTGGGCACAATAATATATATATATATATATATATATTTTTTTAAAATACATTTCATCGTAGTCAAAAATGATCAAATTCGCACTCAATTCCATTAAATTAATTAAATGTCATTGATGTAAAATTCCAAATTATTTTTGCAGACTTAATAAATATATGATGACCTTCATTACTATAAATAACATTATGACAAAAACATATTGAAATTGAACATTTTGATCAAATAATATCCCAATAAACACATGCCTTCAACCCAAAGCTTGCAATGCAATATTTTTAGTGAAAATTTGTGAATCTAAATTGCTTTTTGGAAACATTTGATATTGATACATAACAATTACTGTAGATACAACATAGTTATTTACAGTAGAAGAAATATAATTGTTTGGGAATCTCAGAGTGATAAATAAAGTGGTAAATCTCTAAAGAAGCTGTCAAACTGATGCAAAGATTATTCTTATATATTTCACTATTTTAGTTTGAATTTTTTTAATTTCTTTGCAGAATATTACATTCTTTAACAAAAAAATATATCGAAAACCTGAAAGGGGCAATACAAAAAAGTTTCTCGCAGGCAAATGGATTTAGCTTATATCTGCCAATTTCGCTGCATTAAATTTGCCTCATAGTGTATAAAGAACATAGTTCCTTAAATGATTTGACAAATAAATGATTCAACCCTTAAATCGAAAAAAATTACAGTACCCCCCCGTAGTTGGCAGGGCAAATGGAAGCTGCTGATCAAGCTGATACGAAACTGCTAGCCGGGTTTGCTCAAAGATGTAAACAAGGACGAATTCTAACGGGTCAGGCAGGGCGCCAAAAATTTCCGCTCCACTTACGCCTAAGAATATATCTGAATGTAGGCGAGGCCTTAATTTAAGCAAAATGTAACTATTTGTCTGTGCTGAATATTAAATCTACCTCGGATATACCACGCAGTATGAATTCCAAATTCCAGTTCTATTAAGAATTAGTTCGTGTAATTAATGCTGTTGCATGATTTTGCCAATTAAATCTATATAGAGATTATCACCGCTGGTTGATTGAATCTAACAAACACAGAAATGTCTTAGAACTTTACCATTCATCAATGCCATCAAAAAAACTTTGTCCATTACGAATGCAGAAAAGCATACATTATGTGATTATTATATTCTTTTTCCGCTTTATTTGATAAGATATAATTTTTATTCAACACCTAATTTAAATATAAATATAATTTCTAAGGTTTTATGCAAGCTATTTTTATCTTGTTTCTTTTTATAATTTAAATTTATATCTTAATACTGCTTGCTACAGCGTATACATGTACACATGCGTCTAAATTCTTTGATCTTATGCGCATCCATAATTGCTATAGGTTTGGAATTAATCAAGGTTTCCATTAACAAAAATTAACAATCCTAATAATATGAAATAAAAGACATCAATTTTACAAAGCATTACGTACACTATTATAGATCAAAAATCAATCACCTTCAAAATACAAAGAGCTAATTATACAATTACTACACAGTCATGTCTAGCACTATGCTTACCGAACGAAATCAATAAAAATATTACAATTAATAAAAATTTTTCTTATTGACACACCGAGTGATTATAGATCTTTAATCAAAAAGTATTACCTTTATCAGTTTTTTATGGTTTCAATTTTTCTGTAATATATTGAATGCTTTATATAACATACTTTTAATGAACATACATCGTATAGTAGATACAATTGTATATTAAAAGTCACGTTAAGTAGGCAGGTCGAATCCGTTGAGACATAGTTATCCATTTTTTGCAATAGTATAGGGGCCAATATGATTAGCCAAATTTAAATTATTTCTAGAGCAATAAACATGTATTGGCCTGGACTGTGGTTGAGACAAAAAATTAGTAAATTGGCAGCTATTTGCAATTCATTTTTTACACAGTAATGGTATTGCGAAACTTCCTGAAAATTATAGACAAGCTAGGTATATGAACCACAATATATTAGTAGCAATTTAATTTGAATGCAATTCAAATTTTTTACATTAGCTTTAAACAAAACCAAGGTTGCCTGATAGAATTCCTAAAAATAAGTTCTGCAAAACCCATCATATTACATTAGAGGGAAACGATTTATTGTACTTAACAATAATAATAATAATAATAATCATATAAATAATAATAATAATAAAAACGTATATTATTCATCAAGCACAAACTTAAATTAATGCATGTCTACAATTAGACTAAATTCATTCCTTTTACTCAAAAACTAAAACAAACGATCCACGCAATTGAGTGTGTGCTTGTAAATGGCAATTTTGTTGGAAGAGTGTTCATATGTAATGAATGGTTTATCTTGGAACATTCCTGAAACAGTCTTCAAAATTTGATAGGAATGGCTTATTATTAATTTATTTGTCAATGTTTACAAAGACAGCTTTCATCTTGTAAAAAAATCTTTAAAATTTTATAACAAGTAATTCTGAATACTCCAGTAGACTATTTGTCATGATAGTTTGTAGTTAAGATTTCTTATATTTTTTAAAAAAAATGCAGTTATGGATTGTATAATGCAATTCAATTTCAATTTCTTGCTGAATCAAAGTCTTGCCACTGAGCAGTAAAATGCTAAAAGCATTATTTGCAAACATCTGCAGTTGACATAAAACACAATGACAAATTACCGCTTTACTGCGAAAACCTTTCTAATCTCGACTTAATTTATTATACATAAGGCAACCAAAATGTAACCTATAAAATCTTAAAATGTGATGTAATGATTTCAAAAAGTGTATTTATGTAGCACAATACGTAACTTTCTTATTCAAATGTAAAACAAAAACTATTGTGATCAATGAGCAACAAATATTTTTAAGTTCTCAAGACGAAATATCCGTTCATCAGAAGTCCGAAGGAGTTCTCTACCACAACAGATGTTGGATAGCATTTTTTGCAACTGTTCATATACAGGGTGTCCTGTTTTAAATTGAAAAAGTAAATTGTGTGTTAATGAACCGAAAGTGCATGATTTTGATTGGATGATTTAATCAAACTGTCTTACTGGTATGTGGATTTGTTTATGTATTGTAATTTTCATCAACAAATTTATTTTTTAGAAAATGAATGACAGTTTAAACTCGGTTAGTCAAAATGTGCAATTGGTTAAATTTTACTACCAGAATAATGAAAATGTTACTGCAGCTATTCGTGCATACAAAACAGCGAACAATGCTGCTTAATTAAACAAAAAGTGACCATATATCATTTGGTGGCCCCAATTATAAACTACTTAGCGAATCTAAAATCAATTTTAGTTAAAAGTCAAAACAAATGCAGTTATGACCAAGTCTATTCCCCGTGCTAATTAAACATAAAATGCATAAAATATACTTTCGAACATTGAAAAAAAATTGCATAAAAACGAGAAACTAACTTACAAAAAGTAAAAAAAATTATAGGAAAGCCTTAGTATTTATAACATTGGAAACACTTCTAGTCAACGAGTCGTGGGGTTTTTTTATCTTTTTTTAGGAATTACGTAAAATTCTCCCTGGCAGACAACCCCTTTTGATTCCATCATCTCTCACATGTTTAGATCAAACGAATTTGCTGACCAATCAGTAAAAACTGTTATATCAAATTATTCCATTAGTTACATGCTCATTATCAATTTTTGACAAGGAATATTGTTTTGTTAAAACAGAGTACTCGATCTTTTTAAGTGTTTCTCAAGCACTTGCAAATCATCTTGATTTTCTGTAGAAAACAAGTAGCAATGATTTTCTTTCAGATCGTCATAAAAATAACCTCATGCTCTTTAAATAACAAAAAATGTAACCAAATTGTGCTAAACCAATTGTGCTGACCAAATTGTAACTGTGCTGCCAGCCTCTAGACCTTAGATAAGATCAAAAGTGGAATAATTTTTTGAAAGCAATGTTCTTGGGACTGTGTAGGTTTGACACTGATTTTAAAATGCTGTTAACAGTAGGCTTGGGGATGCATGTCAATTCTTTTGAGGTCTTTTTTGGGATGACCAAATTCCTCCTTGAACTTTTAGGATCTGCTTTCGTAATTTTAAACTATGTAAAGTTTCTTAATTCAATGTAGTAAGCACTTATGCTGATGTGAAAAAATTGCTGATTTTAAAAAAAACATGTTTAAGCGCACTTAATTTCATTGACTGTTGCAGAGTTTATTTTGATCAACAAAACAAATGAATGATTTTCGGAATCATATATTAATGACATGTATTTGATATTGTAAAATTAACCAAGAAGTGCTTTAGTAGTCCTTGAATTAACGCTAAGCAGAATATTGAACACAAATAGCAAAATACTTTCGCAACCTGTTGTAAGCAACGCCAGCGTCAAATCCATGTCAGTCTTTAGTATGGATTATTCCAGCTTCAAATGAACTACAATGAAATAAATTGCAAAGTTTTATTTCAAAATTAAATGAACATAAAATACACTGAATGGATGATGATTGGGAATCAAAAATTATATTGGTCATGCGGGATTTAAATTGAAAGTCTTGAATAGTCTACATAGAATGTTGAATTGGAACTACCGAAAATGTATACTTTGCACAGTGAAATTTTAAGAATTGCGTCGGATAGGTATTGATTCACATTAATTCAATTTGCTACTAGTGGAGGCAGTAAACATCAGAGGGCTTCATGTAGTTATTTATAATAAACAACTAAATACCAATGTCCGTGAACATTTACTTCTCAAAATTTCGTTATCACTATAAATAACTATTCATTATTTTGGGTCCTAGATTGTTATGGTTGTTCAAACACTAATAGAAACGAATTCACTATTTTTCAAGTAGCGAACTTATATTGTACATAATGTGGTAATTTGGTAACTATATATATACAATCAAATTCATTACATGCAAAAAAACATATCGCGAATTTGTGTACAACCGTTAACCGTTTTCTAATCGAGTTATTATTAACTAAGAATTTATAAGAATTTTCCTCTCATTTCCATTTCTGACAGAAATGGTTGTTGATTTTCGATTATTAATCACAGACTTCCCTTTGGATTATTTTCGACGGAACAAAATACATTAGAATTGCATCTTTTGTAATAACATACCGAAATAATACGATCAAAGGGAGCTATTCAAATCAGAACATTAGATTTACATATAGATTAACTCCGTGCAGGTGAATGAAATATCTCTTTTAGAAACACACGCATTATCACTGGCCGTTTAAATTTAGTTGCTTTTCTAAGCAAACCTATAAACGCTCTTCAGTTTAACACTACAAATTCTTTATGTTTAACTTTGAGGCTGGATTTTACCTTTTTAAAAATACCTCGACGCAGGAGAGAAAAAATTTATTTTATTTGTCAGTTTACTTAGTTTGGGATCCAGAATCCCGTTTACATTAAGCAATTTTGGCGGGAACAAATTGTTTTTAAGTCGAAAAGAAGAAATTAGCCCTTAATTGCCTTTTAAAATGAATGGCAGTTACCTGTGTTTGACTTTAATATTCCATGATATAGCAACTGCAGTTCTCATATAAGTTTAAAAATACATCTCTGGTATCCAGAGATGGAATCAGATCCGAAATTTTAAGACCCGATCCGGATTCGATACGAATTTTTAAAAGAAATTTAATTTTAGATTAAATAAATATTCTAACAATAAATAAACATGGACTTAAAATATATTTGTTTTTTCAAATGCGAATAGAAAATTTTAAGTGCTTCAACATTTTCTTGAGATCAAAAATGGACACATACGATATACATGAAAAATGGAACGAAATTATAAATGACTGACTTACGCAATACTGCATTCAAATCAACTCAAATGTAGTGAATCGTATGTAATTTAAGAGCAATCTTTTGAAAATCAATGTTAAATTTTAAAATATTACTAAAGTATCAAATGCTCTTCTAGTGCTACAGTCTAATACTGTCAATTTTGGTCAAGCAAAAATTCAAGAAATGTTTTTGTCAACGATCATAAAATGGCTATAATTTAAATGAGCTCAACCGGATTTCAGCTGGGCACGGGCCTCAATTTTCAGCCAATGTCTATTTCTGGTTGAAATAGATTGCTTTTGTCTGTAATATTCCACCCACAAGAAACAAATGCGGCTCTGATTGGCGTGACTTTGATTATGAGTTGAAATTGATAATTGCTTTGCCAAACTCCAACAAATTCATTTCTTTGCTTATTTGTAAATTTTGTAACATGCTAATTCCGAAAATTGCCATCAACTGTAATCATAATATATTTATAGAGTTTAAATAGTTGAGTTTCTTATAATATTACGTTCCTATTAATTTTATCATGTTTAAACCGAGAATCACCATTTTTCAGTGCTACTATGAATTGAAGTTGTTTCAAACAACAAGATAAAATTTACTTCAAAATTGCAGTTAAGGCGATGAAAACAAGAATAGAACAAGCAATTCCAAATTAAAAAACAAGCTAAAAATTTATATTGCAAGATACTAAAAATAATTGTAGTAGAATGTATGTCAATCCCTGATTGAAATATTTATTTTTTCAAAGTAAATTTGAAACTTAAATATAAATTTTAAATTGAATTTTCATTGAAATTGGATAATAGATGGGATTACAAATTTTAAATTATATAAAGGCAGCATTAAATAAATTAATACCCTATTACAAAATTTTGCTTAATTGAGATTATTAATCCAATTAAATCGGCATTCAATGTAAAAATGTGGGCAATGTATAAAATGTTCAATATAAACAATTTTTAATAATTGTTGGATCCGAAATTTTTTTAATATTGAGATCCAATCCAATCCGTTTCCGATCCAATTCGAGCCTATCCGAAGCGATCCGATTATATTTGTGCTGGTATCATAGACTTGCGCAAACGGAACAGGGATCAAGGTCTCCTCCAATCAANATTCTAACAATAAGTAAACATGGACTTAAAATATATTTGTTTTTTCAAATGCGAATAGAAAATTTTAAGTGCTTCAACATTGTCTTGAGATCAAAAATGGACACATACGATATACCGGGCCGAGGTATTGGAAAATGGAACGAAATTATAAATGACTGACTTACGCAATAGTGCATTCAAATCAACTCAAATGTAGTGAATCTTTTATAGTTTAAGAGCAATCTGTTGAAAGATCAATGTTAAATTTTAAAATATTACTAAAGTATCAAATGCTCTTCTAGTGCTACAATATAATACTGTCAATTTTGGTCAAGCAAAAATTCAAGAAATGTTTTTGTCAACGATCATAAAATGGGCATAAAATGGCTATAATTTCAATTATATAACGGCATCATTAAATAAATTAATACCCTATTACAAAATTTTGCTTAATTGAAATTATTAATACACTTAAAGCGGCATTCAATGTAAAAATGTGGGCAATGTATAAAATGTTCAATATACACAATTTTTAATAATTGTTGGAGCGGAAATTTTTTTAATATTGAGATCCGATCCAATCCGATTCGAGCCTATCCGAAGCGATCCGATTATATTTGTGCTGGTATCATAGACTTGCGCAAACGGAACAGGGATCAAGGTCTCCTCCAATCAAATTCTAGTTACAAATCAACTAATACTTAATTGGAAAGAGTTATTTTTTCTTTCAATGCAACATTTTACAACAATTCTTCTATTTAAGTAACAACCTCAAAATTTCCAGGGGATTTATAAAGTCTGTAATCGTTTTTAATCAGACCACCTCTCCAAAATTTGTCAAAAAATATTAGTTTATGACGAAAAGCTGAAGTCTTCCAGAAAAATATATGTATGCTACAGTGCCTAATTCTTAGATTCATGACATATTAAACCCAAATTCCAATTGGAATTTTTCAAAATCTTTGATGGTTTTGCTAAACATGTTAAGCTCTCAGAAACTAATGAAGATATTTAACATCCGAAAACACACCAAGACAACCTCAGAATTACGCACGCACGCCCGGATGAGACTCACACAGTTTGTCTTCAGAAAACAAAATATTTTAAGGTAGTTTTTGTTCCCATGGGCATGTGACCACCCCATTTCTGAACAATAGGCATGGAATAGATTGCCAATCACAAAGTTTAGTTCCTCTGATTTAGTTTTAGCCTCTCAAAATCTCCATACTCTGAGGTTCCAAATTATCGGGGGATTGGGGAGGGGGAACTACAATTTCTAGTAATTTTTCATATCAAAAACGGAGTTGTCTAAATTATTGGGGTCTCTTTTAAATTATCCAAATGTCTTAGTAACGTAATACTCAATTAATCCTAATCTAATGTTCAAATTTGTACAATATTATTAACATTATTAACATTATTAAATAAAACAGCTTTTCTAAAAAAGAAAATCTGCAAATCAAAAAGGGGGTTCCAAATTAAACAGAAGGTATGGGGATCCCGATAATTCAGGACCTTAGAGTATCATGGTAAAAAAAGCTAATCAAACAATTCCAATTTAATAGTTTGAGAAATCAAAGCCATAGAAATATATTGTCTCTATCAATGGTTTCTTTTTTTATTTTTAGGTATTCAAATATTACTTAATATTCTATTTTTAGAGTCCTAGTATCAATGGATTTGGTCCTACTCGTTTAAATATCTTTTGTTTCCGATCTCATACTTCGATCCCATGGAACTAGGAATGAGATTGTGGTTGGGACTGAGAATGATCTTTCAAAGTCCTAGGAGGATTGTAATTCTTGTTGCTCTTACAGATAATTACTTTTTAAAGAGATTCTCTGCATTAGAATTGAATTAAATCAGCAAGCTACTGTGATGAATTACAAAAGCCATAAAAATAGTCGCTTGCATTATCGAATTTTACAGAGAATATTTAAAAGGAATCTTCCAGAAAACTTTATACCGAAATAATGTAATCATAGCTAATTGAATTTATACAAAACACTAATTTCCCTCTAAAACATTAGTCCATCAAAACCTTTCATAAAATCGTGGAAAATAGTGTATATATCAATTTTAACAAATAGTAGATGTCTGAGACCAAGTTGAAATTTATTCAAGTTAATATACGTGTTTACTCTTGGAAACAGTTTGTGATGTGTAATATACTCATTATGCATTGATCAACAGAGAGTGGTGAGTTCTATCGAATCCAAACGCACGTAATTGCCGAATCCAATACAAAACCCTTAACAGTATACATGTTCCATTTTAGACATTTTGGATGTTGTTAAATTTCAAAATTTATTTATTTGAATTCAAATTTTTTAGAACTCCAGGCCTACTAGATTTATTCAGGGTGTTGCCTAACTTAGGGATGGTGTGGAGATCAAATCCAAACGAGGGTGAAATGGACTCGAATCACACTTCTGACATTGATGTATTTTCTTCAAATATTGAGAAAGATGCTAGAATAATTGTTCACCGAACCAAAACAACAGTGTAATAAGCGTGTTCAAATAAAGGGAATGCAAATAATTTATTATTTCAATTTTATATGATACTAAACACTAAAATTCAATTCTAAATTATTTCAGCTTTACACATACACATCCTTACATAGATATTTCTCAAAATCCTTGCCACTGTTGCAAAGAAAACAGTCTTAATGTTAGTCATGAAGAAATGATCATTTATAAGATTTGAAACTCATTTCAATGACCTGAATTTAATCGCGATTCTCTATTATATTTACAGCAATAAACAATAAACCCATTGAAATGCATTAAATATAATTTCACAATATTCTTGAATTACATTTATGATAGGTATCTTGTTGATTTTTATAATGCTACACTATGAAATATTCAACCTTTAAATTAAGCTTAATTATTTTTTGCACTATTGTACTAGGTTCTTGCTAATTATAGTTCATTATCTATTGATTTTTGAAATTAATATTATAAAAAATGACTTTGTAAACAAGAGCAAATTGCTATCCAACACTGTATTGTAATATAAGCCAGATCTACTTAAAGCTTTTAGGAAGTTGTTCAAAGCATTGCTTTCCACATCTGTCAAGCTATACCAAATTGCAATTCCGGTAAAACGATCTTGTCATACTAATCTAATAAAAATGTGACGTCATCATTTGTTCAGCATTATAAGTCGAAAAGTCGACTGTCAAAATTGATTAAGTGGCTAAAAGCTTTATGTAACAGATTGCCGCGTTAAAATTCGGCTGTTTTGTTAGGATTAACTTAAAAAAATATAAATAATTGCATGATCCTTAAATTGAGGAAAAGCAAAAAAGAGTAATTTTTCTACTATAACAATAATTTTTGCATTAAGAACACAAACTTATAAGATTATTAAATTTTTGTATTTTTCCTTAAAGTAAAAGCTCCCAACAATAATATGATTTCTAGAGAGGCATTTTCAGATCCAATTCTGGATATGTTCATGTATACATTAAGAGAGTTAAGCTATTATATACATTATTTTAGTTTTGATATGAATTCTTAATTTTAGAGTTCAAAATATTTCATGAAATATTAAATATTCATTAGATATGCAAAATAAGATAATATTAATAAAATCGTACCTGTTTTTTTATTGCTCACAAAAACTTCATGATTTTTCTGACGCAGCTTCCAGCATTAGATAGCTCGCAACATTATTTCCTAAAATACATGTAATGATTACTTAAGAAAAAGTTTGGTATTATCTACATATTTATTGACAAAATATACATAGTTATTCAAAAATTTGATTGAAGCATTCAGGATTGCCTATGGTTCAAAATAGCCTACCCCCAAATACAACAGAAAAAAATTCCAAAAATTAACAAACTAATTAAAACACTAATAATGCTGTAGCAAGCCAGGCCATTCTTCATGCAATGTTACAATTTTTTGAAACATTGGTTTATGTATTTGTCTATATATTGTGTATGACTTCTATTTCTCAAAATACTCTACAAGATCTTCAACTAACAAAAAACTTTTCCCATTCTATTCGGATCCAATCCTCATATACAAGATTGCAAATAACTTAGTTTCTGAAACATTCTTGTCCGTTCCAAATTTTTGGAGCAGAAATGATTTTTTATTTAAGGTGCATCGAGGTGCAATTTTGATATGACATTATTATAATTGGGTTTTCTGCAAATTGCAAGTTTATCTACAGTAGTACATCTATAAATAATTGACATAACACTGGATTACAAATTTCATGTGATAAGATAACAATTCTAAAGCGTTTTTAACTTTATTAAATTTCACTTGCTACATGTATTCTACACACTGTACTTTTCACTTAATTAGTAATTTTTCCTTTGTAATGCATGATCGAAATTTAACATATGACCATAAATGGTTAATGCCACAATAGTTTGATCTATGTGAATGAAAAGTTTAAGCATAATTGCTTAGAGCAAAGTCTATAACTAAAACACTCAATAACATTTTATAGAGAATTTCTTTACAAAGAGTGAAACTTATCCAAGACGTTTCTTCTTCGAAGAATCAAAACTTAGTTATAGAATAGGAATTGCAGTAAAATATTAGGTTTTCCATTGGTAAAGCATTAGACCTAAATGTTTGCTATGAAATAGTAAGTAGCACAAAACGCATTTTCATTTAACTAATCAGACATGTATGATTGAATAAAGACTATCATTTCTTATTAATCGTTACAAAGTTCTCCCTAAGGTTTATTTTAATAAAATTTCAATTTTATCTACTTAAAAAAAAATTTGAAATCTTTGAATCTATAGCTTTGCCTCAAACGTTAAAAACAAAAGACATATATTTAATGTTATATGCCTTGATTCTGAAAGTAAAAATGAAAACTCAAATACCAGTTTAATTTTTTAGGCTTCATAGCTTACTTATTCTTTTTCTTGAACTACTGCTTTCAGTTCAATTATGAATTTTGAGATTTCCATTCTTAATTTTTTTTGTAAAGTTCGTTGTTGAGTGATTCTCAAAACCAAAAGCTGGCTATCTTGCCAATAAAATAATTAAAATATTGCTTCATTTTGAACGAAAACTAATCAAATTGATATACATTATTGACACTTTTGCTCTATTGTACATTCATAGCCATTTCTACATAAATAAATCATAGGAATTTTTGAGAAAGTAAAAAACTTGACTAATCTTGATTAAACAAAGCGATGGAAAAACAATAACGTGAAACAATAGCATAATTTTTCACAAAATATGAACTTCATTAAACACTCATGAAAAGTTGGTAGCACATTCTACTGTCAAATTTGTTGCTGTGTGTGTTGATCTTCAGAAATAAAATTATATTAAAATTTCATCACTAATTATTCTAAATAGGGACATTGAAGCTTAATTCTAAAGCGAATTTAAAAGAAGAAACATTACATTTAAAAAATTCATTTTTAATTTCTCAAAAGACAAAGAAGTTTTTTATTATAAACGTTGATTAAACTGATTGCATTCGAGCTCTTTCATATTTTAATGGCTATATTTTGCGTCTATCTTAAATATACCGATGAGTTGAAACCCTTTAACGTAAAAGTTTCAATAGGTTTTAAGCAGAACAAGATAAGAGACTTATTTAAATTCACAATTTACTCGCTGTTAATGTACATAATTGCATGCCAGTTAGTAAATTATTTCATCTGGATTCTTCCGGAATCGTCTCACTTTTGCTTTACATTATATAGAATAAATATCCCCTTTTAAAAATTTTTTTAAATGTTAAAGATATTTTTTGTAAAAATATGTTTTCTAAAGGGTCGGGTGAGATAAAATCACAAGTGAAAATAAATTTTCAAAAAATCCCACTGTTAACGCATAATTGCTTAGCATCGCAAACATCAAATTTTTGTTCAAAGATAAAGTTCTGCAGAATCATTCATTTTTGGTTCTTCTTGCCAATTAACCACATTCTGTAATTAACTGTCAGCCTCGGTCCAAACCTATTCTCGGGAAATTTGGTCAGGATCTCCACGGTTCCAGACTCAAACATTAGCGTTTTGCAGCGGTTGCCTAGGCCATTGTCATGACTCACGGTAAGCTATGGCCGAAATAAAATAAACAAGTCTTTTCAATGCCAGGTTTTTCAAAATATTCTGAAAGTGTACTATTATTCTCTTCATTAATCACACTATTTGTGTTTCGATTTATTTAAACAATCATTAATAACCCGGTGTGACATACAATTTTGTTGGTTAAATTTTTTCACTGATTTCAGTCAATTTTGGAATGAGAATTACGAATTTGAATGTCATTTTACATACAAAACCACATTTTTTGTGTAATTTGCATTCTAAATTTTAGAAAGCCTGCATATCATTACTTTGTTCAGTTAATGTCTAGGACTATGTATACATTGGACCATTGAAATTATACATTTATGTTTGGAAAATTATGGACATTGTTCCAATTCACAAAAGTGGCAAAAAAAATGAAATCTCAAATTACAGACCTATTAGTTTATTACCGAAATTATCTTTAATGTTTGAAAAGCTAATTTACAAACATTTATATAAATATTTTCGAGCATTTTTATCTGAACAACAGTTTGGTTTCGTAAATAAAAGAAATACATACAGTCAGTTACTTTTATATCTGGATTATGTTTACTTCAATAATGACTTATCGCATCCTACATATGTTCTATATACTGACTTTAAAAAAGCCTTTGATTCTGATTCTCACTACAAACTACTCACAAAATTACAGTTTTTTGGAATTGGTGGAAATTTACTTTGTTTATTGANTTATAAGATTTGAAACTCATTTCAATGACCTGAATTTAATCGCGATTATCTATTATATTTACAGCAATAAACAATAAACCCATTGAAATGCATTAAATATAATTTCACAATATTCTTGAATTACATTTATGATAGGTATCTTGTTGATTTTTATAATGCTACACTATGAAATATTCAACCTTTAAATTAAGCTTAATTATTTTTTGCACTATTGTACTAGGTTCTTGCTAATTATAGTTCATTATCTATTGATTTTTGAAATTAATATTATAAAAAATGACTTTGTAAACAAGCGCAAATTGCTATACAACACTGTATTGTAATAAAAGCCAGATCTACTTAAAGCTTTTAGGAAGTTGTTCAAAGCATTGCTTTCCACATCTGTCAAGCTATACCAAATTGCAATTCCGATAAAACGATCTTGTCATACTAATCTAATAAAAATGTGACGTCATCATTTGTTCAGCATTATAAGTCAAAAAGTCGACTGTCAAAATTGATTAAATGGCTAAAAGCTTTATGTAACAGATTGCCGCGTTAAAATTCGGCTGTTTTGTTAGGATTAACTTAAAAAAATATAAAAAATTGCATGATCCTTAAATTGAGGAAAAGCAAAAGAAAGTAATTTTTCTACTAAAACAATAATTTTTGCATTAAGAACACAAACTTATAAGATTATTAAATTTTGGTATTTTTCCTTAAAGTAAAAGCTCCCAACACTAATATGATTTATAAAGAGACATTTTCAGATCCAATTCTGGATATGATCATGTATACATTAAGAGAGTTAAGCTATTATATACATTATTTTAGTTTTGATATGAATTCTTAATTTTAGAGTTGAAAATATTTCATGAAACATTAAATATTCATCAGATATGCAAAATAAGATAAATGTTAATAATATCGTACCTGTTTTTTTATTGCTCACAAAAACTTCATGATTTTTCTGACGCAGCCTCCAGCATTAGATAGCTCGCAACATTATTTCCTAAAATACATGTAATGATTACTTAAGAAAAAGTTTGGTATTATCTACATATTTATTGACAAAATATACATAATTATTCAAAAATTGGATTGAAGCAGTCAGGATTGCCTATGGTTCAAAATATCCTACCCCCAAATACAACAGAGAAAAATTCTACAATTGAACAAAATAATTAAAACAATACTTATGTTGTAGCAAGCCAGGACATTCTTCATGCAATGTTACAATTTTTTGAAACATTGGTTTATGCATTTGTCTAGATATTGTCTCAAAATACTCTACAAGATCTTCTACTAACAAAAAAGATTTTTCCCATTCTATTCGGATCCAATCCTCATATACAAGATTGCAAATAACTTAGTTTCTAAAAAATTCTTGCCCTTTCCAAATTTTTGGAGCAGAAATGATTTTTTTAGGAAATCCTTCAGTGAAACATGTAAATTTTTATTTAAAGTGCATCGAGGTGAATTTTGATATGATATTATTATAATTGGGTTTTCTGCAAATTGCTAGTTTATCTACAATAGTACATCTATAAATAATTGACATAACACTGGATTACAAATTAAAAAAATACAGTTTTATGTGATAAGATAGCAATTCTAAAGCGTTTTTAACTTTATTAAATTTCACTTGCTACATGTATTCTACACACTGTAGTTTTCACTTAATTAGTAATTTTTGCTTTGGATGTAATGCATGATCGAAATTTAACATATGACCTTAAATGGTTAATGCCACAATAGTTTGATCTATGTGAATGAAAAGTTTAAGCATAATTGCTTAGAGAAAAGTCTATAACTACAACACTCAATAACATTTTATAGAGAATTTCATTACAAAGAGTGAAATTTATCCAAGACGTTTCTTCTTCGAAGAATCAAAACTTAGTTATAGAATAGGAATTGCAGTAAAATATTAGGTTTTCCATTGGAAAAGCATTAGACCTAAATGTTTGCTATGAAATAGTAAGTAGCACAAAACGTATTTTTATTTAACTAATCAGACATGTATGATTGAATAAAGACTATTATTTCTTATTAATCGTTACAAAGTTCTCACTATGGTTGATATTGCCTATATTTTAATAAATAAATTAGACAAGTCTTTTCATTGCCAGCTTTTTCAAAATATTCTGAAAGTGTACTATTATTCTCTTCATTAATCCCACTATTTGTGTTTCGATTGATTTAACAATCATTAATAACCCGGTGTGACATACAATTTTGTTGGTTAAATTTTTTCACTGATTTCAGTCAATTTTGGAATGAGAATTACGAATTTGAATGTCATTTTACATACAAAACCACATTTTTTGTGTAATTTGTATTCTAAATTTTAGAAAGCCTGCATATCATTACTTTGTTCAGTTAATGTCTAGGACTATGTATACATTGGACCATTAAAATTATACATTCTCTACTCTTCTTTCCCAACAATAATTCATTAAACTCAGTTTCAGTGTCTTGACGAGTTACAATAGGTATCAGGATGGGAAAAAACTTTATTGACATACCTTCATGCACCTTGTACATTACATAACTTCATGCCCTGTGCTGCATATCACAACATTATTCATGTCTTCTTTCGAAGTAATGGACTTGTGTGTATTCATTCTGTTACATTTGTTCATATTATATTCTAAAAATCAACCCATTACAACTATTGGGTTAAGGCAAACGAAATATTCTGAAGCATATTAAATGTTTTTCGGGTATTGATGCTTGACCCAAGTAATACATTCCAGCTGCCATGCTATTTTAGAGTCCTGGCTAGTTGAAGATCACCAACCTTCGTCATTTTCTATTTTTCATGTTTAGCATGAATTGAGAAACCACAATATCGACTGATATTTGTGTCTATTAATAAGGGGTTTCCTTATATATTCTGCTATCAACTCATCTTGTGAACCTATACCTTATAGCATTATTCTTCAATAGTTAAATGTCTTGATATTAAATTACGCATGTCTAACCTACAAAAAAATTTTCAAGGAACAAGTGAGCCAATCTGATAGTGGATTTTCTACCACAAGTTCTCAAGACCTTCATTGTTCTTTTTAAAATGATTTGAATTCATTAGTCTCATTAGCATGAGACAAGCTGGAATTTTCTTTGCTAAATTGAGGAAATGAGATATTGTTAGTGATGATGTATACTAAACTTCATTTTCTGAAATATCAATTGAATGTTTTTCTTGAAAGTTTTTGTTGTTTAGTGATAAAAGAGGCAAAATTACACCAACTACTCAAGAGACTTTCTATATGAATGGTTTTATCTAGAAAATGTTGAAATTGCAGATTTGGGAGTAAATTAGGCCTCATATAGCTTCTGTAGGTTCTGATCAATGAAAGCAATCAATTTATTAGCTATTTGATCTCTAAAGAAATATTTGCAGAAAGCTAAAATGATATTATCTCAATTACAGCTATTAGAAAATGATCCAATTTAGACCATATTTTGGCCTCATGGGCCAAAACATCTGCTGACATTAAAATCAAAATAAAATTTGATGTTCATATGCAATGTTAACATTCATTTGAGAATTTTTGGTATTTCAATTATAATACAATTTCCAATTTGTATATTCAATCATCTATTTAAGCCATAAACTTAATTCGTTTTTAGCAGTATAAAATTGACCAGAAACACCGAAAAAATGTACTCAACTAAGAAAAAAATATTGTTTGTCACACAGTGTGATTATTATAATTCAGTTTAATGGCTTGCAAAGTGAAAACTGCAAATCACCATTCCTTTGATGTTTCAATTTTAGAAAGTCCACTCAATTTCTTATTAAGAATTTGCAATGTCTACCGATAGTTCCATCGAGCGACCGTACATTCATATTAGAGACATTTTTTACATAATACAAAAGAATTTCAAAGTATGCCCGTCTACCTAACTTATTCGATGACCATTGATAAGTAAGGGTCATTAAAACAAATTTTACATAGGTTTATTCATTCTAAGAATTCGCATATATTTATCAAGACTACTTACTGTTCATAATGTAATTTTTCCACAATTCATTAAAATTTATTACGCAAAGTTTTTTAGTGACAAGCGTCATGGAAATCTCATTAAGAGTAAAATTTACATTAACTACGATTTCAGGTTGTCAACTACTCATTTCATCAAAGCTTTTTAGATGGCTATTCGCCAGTTTTGCGTCAAACCACAATTTCATTTTAGCTGTGTAATAGCTAAAAGTGAAAATAAATTTTCAAAAAATCCCAAATTAGCCTAATTATCAAAAATGGCCTCCACTATTAGCGCATAATTGCGTAGCATCGCAAACATCAAATCTCAATAACCAATTATCCCTATTCAATAAACTATGTATTTTAAAAAGCTTACAACCTTATCGACTGCCTGAAACTACTCACTTTTCTCAAAAAGTGGGTAGTCCTGCACACTATCGAATTGTATTCAAATACTAAAAATATTATAATACAATTATATAGAGTATAATCCAATAACTAAATATATTCAAAAATTAAACTCCTTGTGTACATTGATTTGTGGGCCTTGTTTGAATGTGTTGCACAAGGTTTGTATATAGAAGTCGAATTATAAGAGTGGTGCGAGAGTACTCATCAGTGCTAGCCATGTATTTCTCTGCCTTTGCAAAAAAAATCTATTGTCTCAAAGGAGGAATGGATCAGGTGGACTCTAGTGGACAGCACTCAACAACTTGATAAGTCATAATTATTCTAAAAATAATATTTATATTACATTATTAGTACAATCAGATTTATTTTAAGAGTATGAAACATAGAGCGCATACATATACTATTTTGACTAAAGATATTTTCTGAACAGTTCAATGCATAATTACAAATAATGACAAATAAATGACAGCGACTTAGCCTCCAAATGCCGATGCATAAGCTGTCATCTCTAACAAAGTCCTACATTTAATGAGATGGTTTATTGTGGTGATTTCAAATTGCATTCTAATCCTAAATATGAAAAACTTTATAAGTGTGGTGCCAACTATGAAATTTATAGCAAGTGATTTGCAAAGAATTTGTCATAATTACACTAAGTATATTTGTACGAATTCCCACTGATTGCCATTTTCACTTTATAAAGTTCAAGAAAAAATTACCAATTTTAAAATTTTGATTATTATATTACAATTACAGTTGAATTGTGGAACATATAAATTCTCTGTCCCATGCCTCAAATCGTACGCATTTTCCCTTTCAATCCGATGCGATTGCCACACATATCCATTTGGTTGTTCATGACATAAAATGCGTTTGTTATGAGATTATAAATCTTACTGAATTCAAAAATGGAAGTTTTCAGATTTAAATTATGCAGTTTGACAATAAGCTTCCAAAACAATTTCTTAAAATATTTGTTTTCCTAAGCGATGCCGGGTATTACGTGATTATTTGCGTTGTCAACAGGCACGCCCAGTCATGTAGGCAGAATTTTAATATTGAGAGTGAATAACAAATATTAAGGGGGTGCACTCTTAAGTTTGGTGCTGATAACGGTTTTGAAAAATAATTTCGTATTTAACACTAGTCATTCATTGGCGAATCTGATGTATTCATTTAATATAAATTTAAAAATAAATGGTAAATGGAAAATAGTAGTAAAGATAAGCAGGGTAGTATATATGCAGCTTTCTCAAAATGATCAGTTTTAAATAACTTTTTACACTTTTCTATTGATTTTGATAAGAAAAAAGGCGTTTTTTAGAAATTCTGGATTTGGCAGCCATTGGTCAAAAAAACTGCGGCCATACTTGTATTTTAAATTATACAATTATACACATTTTTTATCAAAAACGTCTTTGTTAGAAAGCCCCGTCATTACAAGGATATCTCCCCAATCTGCAGTTCAATGTTATATTTTTCGACTAACTTTCTTTTTGTAGTAAATGTTATTAAAATTTCAAATTTTATTGATAGCTTTTGTTCATGGGGTACAATCTGACTCCATGACATCATTAGTGTTATAAATATTAAGACAAACTTCTATGTTAATCTTATCCTAGCTCTTAAGAGAATACTTGTTTACTAAAGGCCTGTCTTAACTACACGATTTNAATCGGGCCGATTAAATCGTGTATTTAAGACATGCCTTTAAATGAATAGAGTGGTGAAGAAGGAAAAGCAATTGAAAATGTTATTTAATCATATAAAATTCCATAAAACGAACTATATAAAATTCGTATGTATCATTATGATATCAAGGGTAGTGTTATCATTACATGACATCTACAATGTTATTCTTTTCAAAACAATGTAACCAATATCTGATATCATCAAAAAGTGCTAATAACGAAAGGCTTCTGCAGTGCAATAATATACAATTTATGTTAATAAGAAGGGTGCAAGATTCGCTTTTGAGGGTGCATGCACCCCTTGCACACTACTGGGCAAGGCTATGATATAAGCAATACCAGGAAATTTCATATTTTGACATGACTTGGAGCTAATCGAATCAAATGCACAAATACTGTATATTAAACATGTTTAAATAATTGAATAAAAGAAACTTTATCTTTGTTTACCACAAGTGGGTTTGTAATGAAACTATAACTCTAATCGACCCAAGCATTTCTTAGAATTTGTGATGGTTTCTATAAATAATTCTAAACACTAGACTAAGAATAAGTCCATTTTTGATTTCATTCTTTATCACATATGGTGCAGCTACTTCTGACTTGACTTTTGTCACCTATTGACAGAGAGTACTTAGCTAAGGTGTGTTTTTGCTGCAATTTACTTCATTAAATGAACAATAGGTATTTGAAGAATTTGAATGATTTCCAAAAATCGGATTTTTCACTGAAAATAGTTTTAAAATTTGTGACAAATTTCAACCTTAACAATAAGCACTTATCTATAAATGTGTCCAAACACCAGGATTCCCAAATTTCCAATTAAGATTGGTGGAGTAGAATGTGAACAGAACGCTTTGTAATTTAATAGGCAAAATAGGCTGTTTGGGGTTCAAATTAGAGTTCTGCTGTATCACAAAAATTTTTTTACACCCCTTCCGGTACCATACCATTCAAAATTTTTAGTACCGGTATTGTATATTGTCCCTGTACCGTAAATCCCGTTACCGATAGCGTTTATCCCCACAGTACCGTACCTCAAAACGTAAAAAACAAAAAACATAAAATAATCCATCAATTTCAGCAACTACGACTTTATACTTCTGATTAAAAATAAACAAAAAAGTAGGGGAATTTAATTTTGAAGTCCATGAAGTTCCGATATCGCTAAAGATTTATAAAGTAGTACTGATCCCGTACCGAAGAGTTAACTGCACAACATTTTTTAATCCAGTACTGTGCCAATAGGACCTGTATCATTACGCAGACCTCAAAATGTTAGTTTTCGCATTTAATGAATTTAATGAAGAACATTGTTTCAGACGAATATCAATTTAAAATGTGAACCATCGCAACAAACTCAAAGGAAGCATTTAAGGACAAAGATAATGCTTGAAATATGATGTATAAATAGAATAAAAGGAATGCTGTAGCTTTGATGGTCACTACGAAAATGGGAGTGAGAAGCCCTCTAATTGGTCCACTGAAAACGAAGGAAATTGAATTATCAATAAGGAATGTGGTTTAGAGGTGCACTTCTCTTTATTTGGAGATCACTTAATTATAACCAAGAGATAGTTTCTTTGGGAAATGAAGGAAACAAATCCTTTAGGGAATAAAGAATATATAAAGGGTTGAGGCATTCGAACAAGTATCATGATCTTTTAAATTAATTCTGGCAAGGTTTTTCACACATTTTTCTGGCACATTTTATTTCATTATTTAAGTTAAACAGAAAAGTTTTTCACTTAATTGCTATAAATCGTTATAGCACTTTATATGAATGTGGGAAGTTCTGCACACAATCGAATTGTATTCAAATGCTAAAAATATTATTATAATACAATTATACATGTATTGAGTATAATCCGATAACTAAATATATTCAAAAATTAAACTTCGTGTGTACATTGATTTGTGGGCCTTGTTTGAATGTGTTGCACAAGGTTTGCATATAGAAATAGAATTATAAGAGTGATAAGAGCGTACTCATCAGTGCTAGCTATGTATTTATCTGCCTTTGCAAAAAATCTATTGTCTCAAAGGACGAATGGATCAGGTGGACTCTAGTGGACCGCACTCAACAACTTGAAAAGTCATAATTATACCAAAACAATATTATATATATATAT
>CABFPE010000482.1:188132-209916 GCA_900660155.1 Hofstenia miamia
AAAGAAATCATCTCACAGCTTCAACCAATAATCTATGGAAGAAATTTCTGAAAAATCTTATTGAATATGTAAGGGAGCACGTTTTGAAATGAAGCGTTCTATGAAATTCCCTACTGCAATACATGCATGGTCATACATTTCAACAATCGAAAGGTATTGGAGAAAGGTAACTTTGGTTTATTTATAATTAACAGTGTCAATACTAATTTAAATACGGGCTAAGACGAGGACTTCTCTAGTACTAGAGCATTCCTTGGCCTAAGACAATCTGAGCTTCATATTTTTAGAATAATTTAATTCACACATTGATATAAGTAAGCAATGTAACTTTAACATATAGATACTTCCAATGATGTTGAATTTGACTATGATTCCGTAATAGAACAAGTTAAAATACATATTAATAACATTGGGATTGGTGTTAATTCACATGTTTCTCAATATATAATGTTGTTTTATTAATATAGAGTTTCGCAGCTGCAATTAACGTGCAAGGTTAGTATGATGAAGCGCAATGGGACATCTGTTTAGAAATTACAATTGATCGGATAAGCAGCTTTATATTCTTAGTATCAAAAGTGTACACATTCTCTTAAATTTGTTTGAGTAACAAAAGTCAAAGTCGAAATCAATTAACCTGTATGTCTTGACAAGGAATCACAAATGCATTAACAGTCAATTTCACACATTCAATTTCAAAAACGTTGATAAAATTCATAATGTTAAGCGTTGGTTTTTGAATCTTATAATAAACAAAATTTTTATCAATCCACAATGCGTTGAATTTCTCATAGGAATTCCACAATATTCACTAATCAGAAAACTTCAAGAAATTGCACCAGGAAGGAATTTAAATTCATATAAGTTCCGATATTAATAATAATTATTTCTGTTGCTTTGACAAGGTTCTTCAAACGTGAAATAGTTAAAAATCCTAGAATTCATTCCTGCAAACATAGTTTTATGCATAAAAATCACGTAGGAATATATTCTGGATCAATATAGCTTTACGTATTCATGACCTTATTACATAAAATTATGATTAATAAAATATTAATAAGAGCGAACAAGCAATATGCTTGCAAACATACAAAATGTAAAAATAGCAAAATAAATATATAAAATACAGAATAAATTGGCAGGAATATATGTGCCATTGCAATAAAAATTTACAGCTACATACCAAATATAAGTATATACTATCATAGACTTTAAATTAGGAAATCTGTAATATATAATAACAGTGTGTGTGCGCCTATGTATGTACTCAGCTCAATGTAAGAAATGCATTTACCATGCTTCTGTCTGTGCTTGTGTTTTTCGGTGTAAAGTTGAAATAAATAAAAATTAAGAAAAATTTTATTGCGATTACCAAATTCATGCAATAGTAGAACGTGATAATCTTGATATAAATTTTTGAAATATAAGTATCTAAAAATGGACCCCCTTTTTGTATCTTTTTAAGAGAAAATTATCAAATTATAAAACTTTGTCAATATCAACTCCAAAATACGCAACATAATCAGTTTGCTTTAACGGAGCACCGTTAGCACTTAATTTAACTTGACAAGTCTTTACAGAATTCGGAGAGAATATAATGAATAGCGTTTTTTGAATATTAATTTTGAATTGATTGGATGCGAAATAGCTAGAACATTTTTCAACATATTATGTATATATGTATATATAAGTATAGTATAATGTAGTAGAACAACACTAATGATAACAATAATAATAATAATTATAGTAATGCATTTCTCATTTAGAGGGACCCAAAGAATGCTCGTGAGGCAAGTAACTTCAGGTGAATATCATATCTGCCAACCCCTTAATTAATTTCACTCATGCTGACATGTTGCTTAAAATAGAACAGGTTAACTCCGAGGAGCGAAAAGGAGGCAAGACAAAGAAAAGAGGACGCAATGATGAATTCCTAATAGACTTGTCTGTAATTGAAAATTGAAAAAGAAAGACTAAGTTAACATTGGCGTGGAGGGCATATGACAGCATATAACATATGTATGTGGGTTCTCAGAACACTAGAGGCAAATGGAGTTCCCGGAGGTAGGCAGGACCTAAAAGGGAATTCAAAGCACAAACAATGGCAGCACAGGAGCAAGCACTCACAATGACCTTTTTGAAGAAGCACATAGGCAGAAAATCTGAGGTAGGGGACAAATTCATGACGCATAAGAAAGAGTTGGAGACATTCGATCATCTGTAGCAGAGTATGAATAGTTGGAACAGAATGACAGTGTAAGGTACACTGAAGTTTGAGTAGGCAGCATGAGCTAGAAGCAGGAAACAAGTGGTATGACCATAAGCCGCAGAGCGTCGTCATGGAGAATGAGAAGGTTAAAATACTGTGAGTCTTCAACATACAGACCAGCAAAGTGAATGGAGCAAAGAGTCCAGATATAGTAGATGTAAATAAAAATGAAAAAGTAGAACAGCGATAGACGTAGCAGGACCATATGAAAGGAATGTGAAATGTAAGCAGAAAGGTAAAATATATATCTACAGAAAGTTGGCAGAAAAAATAGTAGGATTTGGAGCATAGGGAATAGTAAGCAAAAAGTGCAAGACGCACACAGTCATTAACATTAACTAAGTGAGAAAGGTCAATAATACAGAAAGTAGAATTGCTAAAACAGCTAAGAGACCTAAAGAAAGTTCTCACTTCTTTGAAAGTAATGAGTTTCTCGAATTGAGATTTCTCATTAATATTTATGATTTTTTGGAATTTAGTTCAATAAAATTTAATAAATGCATTTTAAGAGGAAAATTATTTTGCATTTATAGACAAAATATTTGTTGTTGCTATTACCCTGAACGTCTAAATTACTATTTGAATGCTTATTTCTAATAAAGTTTTCTATAATTATGAATCCTTCATTTCAGTTGACTGGCACGTGTCAGTTACTCAGAAAAAATTACAAGATCTTGTTAATTTTTCTAAATGCAAATTTTAAGACATCCAGTCGTCTCAGTAACAAACACAAAGGCCAAGGCATTGAAATGATAAACAGACGATTTTTCATTTGTATATAAAAATAGAAATATACTGCAAACAATTTTTGAACAATTTTGCAAAGTTCTACCAAATGTTATGTTTATATAAATTGCTTGTTCGAAGCATTTCTCAATAATGAATGAATATCAATGTCATTTGGTCAATAAATGGCAGAGGCTAAGAAGCAGAAATGGTTGGGAGGGCAGGAGCCCCCCCTTAATTAATTTTCTCAGGTTGCCCTTATTTTTGCATCAAATTTTATTAAACTTTGGAAATTTAAGATTCGTACAGGAACGTCCTTAGTTCAGCCCCTAAATAATATTATTGTTCCTTAGCTCCGGTGCACTGTCCTAATTGGCAATAACCACTTTATGCCTTTGCTAAGTTATGTAATGTGAGGCGATTACAAAAAAATTATGCCTGAAATTTCAAAATTATCAATGCCTGGCATTCAGTAGATAATCTAATCAACAAATTGGTTAATTTACAGAAACCGGAAACAAATCAGCAAAAATGCAAGTTACAGTTGGTGTTGGAAAGGACCAAGGCCTTATTCCCATTAGACAAAGGGTATCGGACCCAAAAGAAATTGTAGGTCATTCTGTGCATCAGCTACTTTGATTGATGATACCATAAACAAATTAGTGTTTGTAAGAAAAGAATTTTTAATTCAGTTTTGCCTTTTCAAAATAATGCCGGAAATTGGATAAATAATGCCTGTTAAGCGAGAATAATGCCGGAAATAATTTCTCCTAATAACAACATATTCCTTCAGATGCCATGTCCTGGTCGCTCATAATATTCAATTGAAAACAACACAAAAGCTTAGTGAGTGGGCATACAAAGCAAATAATTCCCTAATATTATTCTTTTAATTAAAATCACTTTCAATGTATGATAATTCAGGTTAATTTAGAAAGCAACATGCATTTAATAAATAACATCAATTTTATTGGAAGACGTTGTTCTTGGATATTTCTTACTAGTAGTCAAGTTGATATCAACATATTCTACAAATCCTAAATATTGCAATTTAGGTAATCGGGAATTTCAACATAGCTATTTTTAGAAGCTCAAACTGAATTTATTCAAATCTTAGTACACTTGAACAGCAGGGGAATTTTCGAAAATGGTTCATGGTACTGAAAAAATATTCAAACGCTTACCACAACAATAGAAATGCGACGATAGATCAAAATGACCTATAAGCCTTTTTGTTTGCTTCATTATTCCTTCAGCAAAAACACTAGCAGGTACATTAACTTCTAATTATGTTGATAATCTCATTGAATTTGCTATTTGTAGAAATTTTGTTTCTATTCAATAATTGTCGCATTTGAAACATGAAAGTAAATTTTTTCTCAAGGAGTAAACGCTGTTTTAATGTTAAAAACTAATATAGATGTCCGCAATCTGAAAGCATTACCAGATAGAAGAGTGTCTCTTCTTTCATTCATTGTTGTTTATAAAACGCGACCTGAGGCTGTCTCATTGGGGCATACCGTTACGCACCATTGGGTTTCGGGCGTATATTTACATATAAAACGCAATTAAAGTCCCTTGCTGATCCAATAGACCTAAAAATTAGGTACGGACAGAATTTAAAAATATTTAAAAATTCAAAATTTTCATTAACAAACTGTGTTTTTTGAATTTTAGACAAATATCTAAATACAAAACAATTTTTTTTCAAATAAACAACTTTGTGAAGTACATGTAGTTATTCTTAATTAAAAAGTAGTTTGCAACATTAACTTCATTCAAAAATCTATAACAAATAATATAGAAACAATGGTGCATTTAGCGCCGTTGTTAACTAGGTTGCTTCAGAATGGAAATTGTATTATCCCGAATCTATTCACTTCTGTAACATGCAATTAGCTTAATTGAAATGAAATTACATCCAAATGATATGCTATGGGGATTAAAAAAACAATATGTATTGAAAGCCCTTTATGTATTACAAAGATGTCTACGATCCTCAATATCTATATATAAATTTTATTTCAAAAATGACTTCCAGATTTCAAAAGACACTAAAATGATTTTAATTGATATAATTTTATCATTTTTTCTCCAAAATAAACAAAATGAAAAATTAATTTTAAGTAATTGTTGGACTAATGCACTCACATGCACAAATATAAGCTTATCTAATAAACTTAAAAAGTTGAAATTGTCTCTGTGGCCAGATGCCAAAGATACATTTTAATATATTTCCATCTTTTCTGTTGCTGCAAAATAAAG
The DNA here is from genome assembly GCA_900660155.1 of Hofstenia miamia. Taxonomy (NCBI): domain Eukaryota; kingdom Metazoa; phylum Xenacoelomorpha; order Acoela; family Hofsteniidae; genus Hofstenia; species Hofstenia miamia. The sequence goes on from CABFPE010000482.1 coordinate 193,393, forward strand.
TTCATTTTTCTTTTATTTCAATGCATAGACTATATTATCATTATATAGTAAGGTTGTCTAAGAACAATTATTAGCATCCTGGAACTATATTTTTTATGTAATTTACTTAATTTACCAGATCATTTTATCAACTTGTTCTAACCGATCACAAACTCTTCATAATAAATTTTTCAGTCATATCAAAAAATGCAAAAATATAATAGCTTTTACTATTATTTATTTATATGATTGGCTTAGTTGACAACTTGCATCTAATCTTGAAAAAGTACAAATAAAAATATCTCTAGTTGTCTTGCTTGTGAATTGCAAATTTGCGTTGATCTCATGAATCTATGGGAGTGTTTCAACAAGAACTGTGCCCATAAGTGAAATGTTAAACAAATTTAAGAAATCAAAATTTTTCTTAGTTATTATAAAATTGTACAGTTTTCAAAGAAGAACTACATAAATATAGCTAAATTTAAATTGTCAGAGGCCTATTAAAATTCATAAAATTCAGCATCAATAACTTTGTATTTATTAAAATCTTTAGTTATGCAGGAATAAACTGTATTAAAAATAAAGTTAGGATTGCAGATAGAAATTAATACTCATAAAATCCTCGAGGAAAACTAATTCTCGAAACAAGAAATTCAGAAATAGTTTTAACTTGAATTTAATCAATGTTATAGTGAGAGTATGGTAATGCAAATCTTTTGTGTTGTTTGATTGAACAGATGGAACCTAGATGTGTTCAATTCTGACCTTAGGTGTTTGATATCTACTTAGCGTGCATGAAGTATAAATTCCTAATGTTTTGAAGTCATTCATGTAATACATGCTCACCTTATCTTTACCAGGGACTACGCGATTAATCGCGTAATCTCCGTCTTTACTCAGTCTAAATTCGTTTAATACTTTTATGAGTAATTATTTCAGAATTTTATGTTTGCATTAGTAATATGATTTCCTATCATTTCCCTGCAATAACATTCACTTGATGTCCCAACTAAAGTTAAATTTTCATAAATTAATTTACATTCTATATACAATCAATAAATTGCATGCAGTTTTCTAGAGTTATTTTTGATAAAAAAATAAAAACATCAAAAAATGTATTTGGCAAGATTAGGCAAATTCTTAATTTGAAATTTATATATATATATATATATATATATATACTGCGAAGACAAGGACACCTTTGAGTTATAAGAAAATGCGAATGTTAAGTATGAAACGACACACTTGGGCCTCCTCTATTGTATAATTGCAATCAGATTCATATTTCACAACCCGATCCTACCCGAACCGAACACGATTTTTGGAATTTTGATATAAAATTATATGACAAAATCTTACAATGCAAATTATTCATTGTTCTTAAAAACAATTTTGAAGTGAATTTTTAATACTAATTGATATTATAGCAATTCAATAGAATCATGTGTTTATTGACAGCTGTGATTGTCTGTCGTTCATAGTTAGTCCACGTGTAAGGATGATTATAAAAAGGTTAATCAGCGTTAACCACAGGATAGACCAAGATAATATTTTTCAAAAATGGATAAAATTCATTAAAATACTGAAGTAATTTATTACAAAATAGCATTGACTTTTATTCAAGTTCTTATCATAAATTATTTGAAAACTTATCAACATGATTATTTATATTCATTTTGTTTCAATTTTTACAATTTTCAAATCTAGTGTGTTGACTCCCATAAAATCATTAAGATATGCATATTTTCTTAATAAGCATACAAATAGTATATCCTAAATAATCTATATTTCATACATTTCCTGCAGATTAGTATTTCACCAGATTAAATCGGGTTAAGATCAGGACAGGCTGATATGCTTACAGTCATTACATGGCAGGTTAATTACGTAACGGTGCCTACATCTATCCACATGAAGAAAAATCAAACTCTGATTACGCGCTTGATCCTGGGCTAGGGATGCCATCTTGGGATTGCCCCCGAAATCCCGGTATTGGAAAATCGGCATTTTTTCTAAAATGACATTTAACATATTTGTATTTCCCATATTTTTTTAAATTTTGAAAGAATGTACTAGCTTTTTTTATTGAAAATAAAATGTCTCAAACTGTTTTCGTTGATCATAATCAACAAGGGACTGAATCTGTTTTGTGTAATTTTACTGGGTCTAGCAAACAACAAGATATATTCGCTGCTTTAAAAGATGACTTTTGTTCGTCTGGTTTAGCATCTAGAATGTACCACTTTTCAAACTTAAAAGTACTGTGTCATATTTGTAAGATTCGTCAAATATAGTAAATTTATTAAACAAAGAACCAAAAGTGTGAATAGTATAACCCATTAATAGGCAGTGTTCCATTCTGCGAAATATTTATTGTTATACTATATATATATATCCTTATCCTAGGCTGTTAAAATTGTGGTGGCGGCCTTTGATAAAAAGGAATCTCGAAATATTAACTTTATAAATTGGTTTCTTTTACTTAGCTGTAAACTGTAATGTCATTATTGAATATTTCAACACGATCTGACCTGACCCGATTCTCTATGATTTCATAACTGGATGTTATCTAGCATAAGTAGTTAGTAAGTTAAAAATCAATTATAATTGAGAAGATTATTCAATAAATGAAGATCAGCAGGTTAATTTTCAATACTTTCTTAATGCTATACAAACACATTCTTAAAGCATGAATTTTTCTTTAGTTTGAAAACTCCAAATTTTAATTGTGTTAAGACGTTTTATTAATTCTTAGCATTTTAACTGATTTGCTTTGGCCGTCTATGTCTAGTTCTAGACAAACATGGAGTTTGGCGCGAATTATCTTTATATTTGCTGGATACTGTCAAAAATGTACTTGATGGTTGATGTGTTTACAAATGCTTGGATATTTAATTTAGTATTGGAACAAGTGCTCATATAATGCTAGGCATGTCTAAATTTAGATAAATCATCGACTTAATTAACCTCTATAAGCATTTTTGTACATGTCAGAGACTAATCATAGATAATCCTTAACCAAGTATTCAAGCACTCAATAGCTAACTAAGGCTTAATGAGCAAATCCTTCCTCATCAAATGCACATAGCATTACACACTTCTCCTATATTGCACCCACTGCTTGTAGTAAATTACTTTCTGATGCATACTTTCCTTTGATGAATGTTCTGAACATTTAACAAATTGGAATCCCAACCCAAACTCTCTACATGCTTTCACAAATGTAACGTCCACATGAAATAATTGACACACCACTCTACAACTCTTCTCTAACTTAATCCATGTGCTTTCTTCCAGTTACAAATTTGTTATGAATTAACCTATGTGATATTCTGTCATTCTCGCATTCTATCATTGTGATAGATAAGCTTGCCTTCTCGCTTACAACTCTCCGCTACTGTCATTCAAAAATAAATACCGAAGCTATTGATTATTCAATAATGGAAGATCAATTATATAAATAGAATTTTTTAGTATCTGCTGACAGAAGCAGATATAGAGTATAAGGATGGAAGAGTAATGAGTGATCTACGGTACATGAACAACTTGAAGATTTATTCCAGTTCAAAGATGTTACCGATGTAAGAGGAAACATTAGAGAAGACATGAAGAGAGTCTGTGTTGGAGCCTGGATTAGAAAATATGCAGCGGTGACAACGATCAGGAGCAACTGGGAACAAAATAGAAAAAATAAAGAAATGATAGTTAAGTGTAAGTGAAAAGTTCAGAGAGTGTAAGAAAAAGTTGGAGAGAATAGATCTTGTGTTAGCAAATTGTGAGAAGTTGGTCGAGAATTTGCATAAGTATATTGGATCAAATTTTAATAATCACCTAAAGGGTTGCTTCTATATATTTTGTGGTGTCTTCGGTACATAATTGGCCGCTAATTGGGAGTACTCGCTACGTGTGCACTCCAAATTCAATCTTATTAAATTGCCTTCTAAGGCATTGTCTCCAATTGATGATATATATATATATATATATATATATATATATATATATATATAAAGACGGTTTAGGGTACTTTTTGTACACTAGAGCTCTTAATTCTTTAACAGTTTTGAAAGATTTAAATGAAACTTGCTGATATTTATTCACTTTTAATGAAAAACATAGAAATACCATGTTTAAAAGTTTAAGAAAATTTGAGCACAACTACCTGAAATATTGTTTTGCATATTACGTAAACACTGTTTTGGATACTTTTTGTACCCCAGATATTCAGCATTAATCAATTGACTCTTGCATCTTGGAAAATAGTGTGAGCTACGCAATATTCAAAATTTAAACTGTATAAGCGGATACCCTTGCCTAGGAACGTATTCTATAATGAGCGATCTCACGGCCTTCTATACGTTAGGTCTTGTTAATCGACAAATATTGTAACAAAATTGAAAATTTTGACTGCCCGATAAAAAGTTTATTGATGGAGACCTTTTCAATGGCTATTCTCAACATGGCATAGTTCACCCCAAGTTGTATCTACTAATGCTCCAAAATGAATAAAACTTTGGGGCATTTTGGAGATATAATAGTTTACAATAATTTTATTGTAGACGGATATTCAACAATTATACTGAAATGGAAATATTTTTTTCCTCTATGAGAATAGAGCAAAATGCATACATATAGTTCACATAAAAAAAGGTTAATGACACAAAGCTAGCCTTGAAGTCCTGTACTACAGCAAATATGGATTCATTTATCCAAAGCATGTCTATATTGCTTAAGATAAATTCTAGAAAATCTTGAATATAGTCAATAACTTGATACTCGCATATTGAAAGTTATGGTTGTTGCTGAGTAAAAAAAGAAATAACATACAATGTACGATTATGCTAATTTTACTTAATATCTACTTTAATTTGTAGAAATTTTTGCTCATACCAAACGTTGGAAAAGACCCGTAGTTTTCGGTACATCCTGAAACCAAAATTGTATAGAACAACAACAAAATCAATACAAAACTTTTAATAGAGTGGTGCAGTTTGTGGAATACAACTGCAGAATAAACGGATGGCATAAATGGAAATTAATTAAAATATAGTGTTGCGAAAATAGTAAGAATTTATGGAACGCACTTCAGGGAAGAGCTCATTTATTTTAGGCTAGGCCCACAACCCACATGAATTTTTTTTCAGTCCCATCCAGTCCGCGGCACATTGGGGTCGAGTAGGCATGCATTCTGCGCCCCGGTCCGTTTACAACCTTGGTGAAATCTACGAAAATTGCTTTAGACACAATAAGTCGTTTATGTTAGCGAATATTGCTGGGCATGGTAATGGTCCGCCAACAAAAGGAACTAGCAAAGTGGAATATCTGCGATGATGAAGAAATTCTTTTGTGCAACACAACATATTTCTTATATTTATTTGGGCCATGGCCTTGTTGCATTATTCAATAATATCTGTGGGGTACAAAAAGTACCCCAGACTATCTCTGCGTAGTAAAAGAGTAACCAGGTTCTAACTGATATATATATATATATATATATATATATATAGCAGTGAAATTTTAAAAGGCCTGATAGATTAAGCTGAGTAATCCAATCTACTTTCTATATGGGAATGAAAAAGCCAAATCAGAATCAAATAAAAATTTAAGAAGTGTAGCCTCTCTGATGCCGTAGAAACGCTATGCATGGAATGAACTAACCACAGAATAATTTAGTGCAATTTTTATAATTAAGATTTAGTTTGAAATTAATTTAAAATTCTAATTTTCTTCTCCCGAAAATCCAAGTAATCTTAGGATGTATAACGATTCGAGGTAATACAAGTCAAGCAAGAGTGTTCAAAATTTGAGACCTGAAGGACGTCATTAATTAATAGCGCGGGAAGTAAAACTCTAATCCTTATTAATTTCCCAAGTATTTCATCAGATTCCCCCAATTGATTGAGGCAATGCTTTTTAACTAAATTCCTATTTACAGCATTAATAGCATATCTATTTATGTTAAAGATTATTAAAAAAATTGAATATTAAAAACATTTCACGCTATGTGATTTAATAAAAAGCAAGACTTGATTGATTAACAAGGTATTCCTACTGATAACAATATAGCTAAATGTATAATTGCCATTGACGTCATTAACTGATGTTTTCAAATATTTAATTACAGAAAAAGTAATTCATAAATTTATAAGGAATTGCACAATTATTGAGAAAATTCGTTGAATTAGATAATGCAGGGAAGGGCAGTCAGACATGTTAATTGAATTACAAAGTTTCCTACCAGATTGCATTAAATTTTTCTGCAGGTAGTCATTGAACAAATTAGATTTTTAAATATGAACGCATTCCAAAACAAATTATCTTTAAATTCTTGCAACAATATTTTGAGTTTCATGAAATTCCTTTCAATAGATAAGCTAATAGATTTACAATAAATCCTTAATTAGAGAATTCTAAAAATAAATAAATAATGAAAAGTCAATGTTCTGCGCTTAATAATCAAGAATGAATATTAACTATCTTAATTGAGAAGAGAAAAAGCAACTAATTATTTAAATAAAAGTCTAAAAAAATTACAGAAAACTGATTATTTTCAAATTTCACAAAATGTGTGATTAGCGTTTGTTCATAAATTTCTTTGATAAAAATGCTAAAAAATTTAACAAAATGATCGCTTGAATATCGATATTGAGATTCAAACTATGAGTAAAATAAATACACTAGTCCTTCGAGGGGTGGACTGGAAACAGGACAAAAACAATAAATGGACGGAACCAGAACAGGACAGGAACCAATTTGATTTAACATTTTATAATATATTACAGGATATTATATTTGCTAAGCTAAGATAGTCTGTAATAGCTTAAATCAGAGATCAACTAAATTAATAATGTATAATTTTATCAGATTTTGTTCCATTATGAGGGCAGAAATATAGTGTATATATATATATATATATATATAGGGTCTAAAAAAAATGCCAGTCTACATTAAATTATTTATTATATAATATATAATATAATATATATATATATATATATATATATATATATATACAATATACTTTACAGTTAGATAGTATATACTTAATAGAATTTATAAAAACATCACAACATCCGAAAATAGATAAAGAACACCTTCAAATTGAAGATTACCGTACCAGTTATCTCTTTCATGTGAAACAAATAATATCATCACGCTATTTCTCTAAAAAGAATTTGTTCGCGGGATAAAAAACCTCACAATACGACTGTACACTAATAAAGCAACATTAATATATCTTATAAATCAACTGACAGATGTTATATTTCCCGGTATTGCGCACAGAAAATATTATTGTACAATACTAAAAAAATAGTTCAAACATATATTTATACTATGCAAACCATAGAAAAATTGTTAATATAAACGTTCAATTTCACGGAAATCTGTTTATAGCATAGATCGTTTAAGTTTTGTAGCATAGTTTTGTTAATCTGTACAATCCATTGCGATAAAAGCCATCAATTAACAATAATTGCTAAAAGTGCAATCAATAAAAAGCACTTGCCAACTTAAAAAATCATACCAATTTTAGAAATTTGTCACACAAAACCTTTCATAACGAAAAATGTAATTTAAGAGGAAAATCAAATAAATTCAAGATATCAAACACAAGAAAAACTTACCTGGTATCCACCTTCACATTCAGGGGCTCATTTATCTGCNTATATATATATATATATATATATATATATATTGTAGCAGCGGTAGGGTGCACGGAAGTCGCTGATTAAGAGAACGCAGCTAACTATTTCTCTATTTACAATTTCATAAGTCTCTTAGATACAATTTTACACTAGACAATATGTACAAATAACTAGTGAACACTAGTAAACACGAAAACAAAAGAGCTGGCCGATACTAGGAACCAGTCCCTGCCGATGCTACAATATATATGGGACAGGGGGACTGGCGGAATCTAGTCAAAATATCATTTACTTACCAGGACTGGAATTGAACATGGGTTGGGAGAAGTCCAGGGTCAAAACAAAAAAGTGTGGCTTAGCAGATCGCTAATCCACATCTGGATGCAGTGCACACTGTGTAGCCTAATTTCGTGATTTGCATTGAAAGTAAGCTGCTATTGAATATATATCCAGACAGCTCTATGTCATTCATGTTAATGATGAATAAATTGACGCATCTCTTGCAATCACAAAATGATAGTTGATAAAAACAACGATATTAGTGTAGTGTCTATATTCTCCCAGGGGTTAAAATTGTAGCTCAAGTAATCTCAGTCTATGGATTCAAACTTCTTGAAAGTGTTTATATTTAAATAAGTCAGGAGTGTACGCAAAGGGACATGGACCATGCCGCATGATGCAGTCCTCCATCAGATCTTCAATATTGATTTTTTCTGTTAAATTAATGCTAAATATTTTGTAATACATTTAAGTAATATAAAAACTAAGGTGGTGGGATACATTTTAAAGGCCAGTTTTTTAACATTTTGAGAGCTTCGCTCGATTTTTTTAATATTCTTGATCACGATTGAAATGCCTACATCAGCAAACCCTTATTATACACTCCTGAAGTAAGTTTTGATAACCATTTAAGAAAATTCATGAAGAACAGCGATTGATATTTGAAGAAATTTTAATATAATTTTGTCCCATTCATCGGTGTAAATATTAAATTGACCCATAATTAACCAGTACAAATATGCAAGATAAGTCAGTTTTCTAAGTAATACTAATGAACACAATGCGGTATGGAAGTCATAAATTATTGATAGTTATGAGGTATTAAAGCAGAATTCCAATAGTATTCTCGGTAGAAAATATAAACTTGGCGTAACTATAAAGGAAACATACCTGTTAGATGCCAGTTTTGATGAATGTGTTAAATTTGTTCGTTATTTCGTCTATTGTAACGTTCAAAAAGACCAGCCGAAAATCCTCATTGGCTGTTACTATATTCCGCAAATTAAATGCATGCGACACTATGGTTGGATTAAATTGCACAAATCAATCATTTATTTAATATTTATATGGACTTAAATTGAACAGAAGTAACGAAATCAGCTCCATAATTTAACCCTTAATTGATTATTAATGATATCAATCGATAATTCATGGAAATTGACAATGGTCAGCTGCGCCAAAAAACCTCATAATTCAGTGCAGAAATACTCTTTTAATTAGTAAGATAACTTTCTATTAAATATGCCTAATACCATCATTTCTAATTCAGAGGATACAGAAATTAATTCTACTTTTTTCTTATCTAAATTATGAAATACATTGGAGTTGCATCAATAACTGTATAGGAATCGGAAGAACTATGAATAATTAGAATGATTAATCAATGATGATTAAAAATCAAAATGTAAGTAGGCTTTTCTTAAGAAGATATGGAAGAGTAATTAACGTAGATTAATAATTTTAACCGAAATATTTACAAAAAGTTTTGAGGGTGTCATGCCAATTGAATTCTTGAAAAAACCAGTTTTGGGAAAAATTCCTAAAAATCTAAAGCTAGAAAGGGTTTACTAACGATTACATATTGTAAATGTGTAATTAATTATAATAATTAAATGGATTTCGAAAAACAATTATTCAAAAAACCGTGTCAATTGGAAATGAATTTAATTCAAATAATTATGTTTTACCAATATAAAAAAATTAAAAATGTAATGTTGAAATTCAGAAAATCTTAAGATTATAAATCCAAATAATTTCAGTATTAACTGCTGTTCTACGAAATGAAAATACAAGATATGTTTAAAATTTGATCTTGTAAATGCATATATTTTACATATGAATACAAAGAATGACAAACATCAATTTCTTTATAATGAACAAAGTACAAATTTGATAAAATGTTTTATAAATTAGATCCAATACAACGATATATATATGAAATTAATGCAATGTAAAATTGTAAAATGTTATCAATTAAACTATTCCAATATTTTGTTTACACTCAAAATGTACAGCTCTCTCAAATTAATTTATTTATCAGCAGGATCTGCACCTGATGCTCATAGTTGAGGTAATAAAACTGACCCTTTCTACGTGAAAATGTTTGAAGATAAAGGCACTATTAATAGAAGAATATACAGAAGCATGCTGGGTGTGTTTTCGTCATATGATAATTACTTGTATCCAGACGTAAATAGAATAGAGCTGTTTCCATATTTTCATTCCCCTTATAATTCCTCCAACCTAATGCCTATTGAGAACGTTTGCTAAAACCTTAAGATTTAGTTGATAAGAACTTTGCTGCTACAAACAAGTCACACTTACACGCACGTTTGATTTATTCCGGACCAGTAGTAGTAATATTCTACGACATTTTCAAATCCAGAATCGTAGTGTTGAATAGGATGACTTCAAATGGAATGAGTTTTAAGTTAAGTTAACATGCAAAATTTTTTAGCTCAGTTAATTTATTTTAAAAAATAAAACTATTGAGAAAATCTAGTTATCAATTACATACAATACATTCACTTTGATATTTAATCCTAAATTCAATAGGAATTTTTCAAATCTATGATAGTGTACTCAAAAAAGGTTTAACCTTTTTAACTCAAGAACTAATGAAGGTATTTAACATTTGAAAACATCACTTCCAGCGTGGCAACCTCTGATGAGGCGCACACTGTTATTCCATGGACATTCGATCGACTCATTATCTGAACACAAGGTATTCTAGTTCTAGTTTTCTTTTGCAACCTTTAGACCTCATTTTTAAGGAAGTGAAGGTAATCAATATTGCCTGTGAGCAAAACTCTGCAGAAAATTATGAATCTCAAATTGACTTCATTCACAGTAAAGTCTTTAAAAATCAGACTTTTGTTGGGCTATTTTTATGTTAAATTTAGATTTTTATACAATTTTCCATCAAATATTTGAAAATTATGTGTGCGGATTTCACGTTTGTTAATGAAAACGATTCTGCAAATGTGAATAGTCTATGGGTAAATTTGTCGAAGCAGGTGTATGTTTGCTTGGAAGTTCATTTTGTGAGCTTGGTTTAGGTTGGATAGGAAAATATGTCAATCATAGTACAAACATTAGAAAAATTTATGTTTTGTTCCATAGTTCAATAACAGTTTGCTAATTATAGGTATTTCAATTAGAGATGAGCTCACCCGCGGTCTTGACCTGATTAACCCCTGCTTAACCTGGACCTGGTTTAAATACTTTAAACATGATCTGAAACCTCAACAGACTGATTAATCTTGATAGACCTTCTCCAAAAATCTTGGTCTGACAATACTAATTTCAATTAAACATTGTAACAATATAAACAGCACATTTGAGAGAGAACTTTAGTCTAAGTAAAAATGTAGATTCAGAATAATGAAAAATATCATTAATAGAACAGAACAATGCAAATATTGGGATTAACACAAATAAGAATAATTTTGTTGTAAAATAATGCATAGCATAAAACAAATTGTTTTTATTGCTTTCTTCATTTAAGCATTAGGAAGGATAAGTAAGTTATAATATTGGTTTGGCACAAACAGAAATATCAATATTAGGGCGGCAATTGATTCTGCAATTAATGGATAATTAGTTTTTAGTAATATTTCAAAATCTTCATTCTTAATTCGATGTAAGATTATTGACAATCTTCACAAATATATTTATAAACAAGGGAAGAAGACAGCAACTTTTCTACAGGATCTTTGTTTTTTTAAATATTTTGAGTTTGTAATTTAGCAATGGACAAGGTTACGTGGCAGTTATCAAATTTATTCTGAAATTGGCTAAACCAAATCCAAAAGCTATTTAATTTAAAAAAATTAGCACAAGATGTTATTAGAGTGAATTTCTGAAATTCAAAGAGTTGGAACAATATATTTCAGATAATAACTTTACCAGATTACCAAAAGAATATTCAGTTGCATACTCTTTGGAAACAATGACAGCATGGATCCGCGCGCGGCATTGACTTTATGAGTGCTTTGAGTTTATCTATGGTAAGAACATTAAACCAGCATTTTATTGGCTTTTTGGCTTTTGCTCTGAGACCAATATCTGCACACCCCTCAATAGATCCCTCAAATTTAGTTGCAATGGCTAGCCTGACCGACTGTAGAGTCGGAATTCCAGTTTCATGCAAATACGAATAAACTTTTTTTGATCATGAAAATTTGGTGATGTTGCAGGCCGGTCTTGAGTTAATTTCCGCGCAATTATCTGGTTTTCCCTAACAGAAGCATTTCTTGGAAAACCAATTCGGATGCTCTCGGATGCACTACCTGTCTGCTCATAGCACTGCGCTATTGGTGCAACAGCAAATTTGCAGCCATACCCTTGCTGGTCAATCTGTTTGAAAGAGAATAGGGTGATGACAGATGCACGTCTTCGTGTTGTGAACTGGAAAGATTTGCCCATGTTGCCAGAACGAATATCTTACCTTAATTTCTTCATTATTTTCACATCTTCAAAATGATAGAGGCTGTTTCTAATGCTTTAATCTCTAAGCCATGAAAGAAACTAAAAGATATGTCCGTGCGCTTAAGGATTTAACCACAGCTATATATATATATATATATATATATATATATATATATATATATATATATATATATATACATCAAAGAGTTAAGCAAGAACTTGAAACACAAGTATTGTACTTGAGAATAGTGATAGCTGTTACTTGAAAATGCCTACTTGAAATTTCTCGGTAAAATTTGAAATTACTTGATGTTTTAATGGACTTTCTGAGTTCTTGTGATTGGTTAGAAATTAAAACAACAAGTTTGCAAAATTCTGGCTTTACCGCAACATCTATTTATATTCTATGGGCATTTATATTTAAATATAAAATGTCTTTACATTTTCAATGCTTGGTATATGAGCGGATATTAATCAATATGATTTTCAATTAAAGTAATTACATGGTTATCGTTAGTAATATTGATATAAGCAGTCAAACTGTGCTTTTGTGATTCACTTGAAGAATTAATTTCTAAAGCATTATGTCAAGTATTTTGTAGCACTCAGTTTTATATTTTCCGATTAGCTTCCAGCGATTCGTTAAACAGAGAAATGATTATTCTAAAACAAAAATAATTGGATCTAAATATAAAGGTAGGGGAAACGGTAATGGAAGAATTATTAAACAAATTTATAGAAAATGAAGTAAATTGCCTTCTAGGAAATTAAAATGTTAACACAACTTTTTATTTTTGACAGTGATTAAATTATATTTTTAGAAAATCAAATATATAGTAGGTGGTGAAAATAGACTGCCAAAATTATGCCTTTTTTGGTTACATACATTAGACAAATTATGTATGAAGAATACACCCTGTAACTTTTCTAAAAAATCAGGCTTTTCTTGGGACGAGAGTAAGGAAAATCTTCCTTCTTAAAATTACCTCAAAATTTTGAATGAATTTAAAAAAAGTAAAATTCAGAGATTTTCTTCAACGCGAAACAATAGCCAAAAATTTTTTCAGCAGGAATTATGCATGTTTCATCTGTATGCATTATGCATAAAATGAATTTTACAGAGAAGGCTTAAACGTTTTATAATAAGAAAACCCAGAGTGGAGTTTGTTTTTCATCGTTGAAGCAAACTCTAATTTAGATTGAAGAAAACTAATCTTTTTTCAGGTAAATTTCAAAATATTGAAGATTCCGATTTTTTTTTCAACATATGAAGCATCGTCATTAACCTTCACATTGCGCTTACCTAATCTGTTTGGATTTATCTCCACTATGCCTTAATCAGCCATAAGCAGTTTGTGTCGATATGTAATTTTGATTACAAAATAATTAAATTTGCATAACAAGCATGTTTTAAACAGAGTAAAAATATTTCTTAAAATGAATGGCAAAGGTTACAATTTGAATGGAAATTATATGAAATACAAATAAACTTTTTAAATTTGAATGGCAAACATTTGAAATTGGATTTCATTATTTCCAAATTTAAGTTTTAAACGAAAAAGGTGTAGTTTGCTTTAATAAAACTATAATCAATACAATATTTGCTAATCTAGAGCCATAGCGCAAACAATTGGAATGATTTACATCACTCATGTCAGTTTTACTAATCAGTTTGCTAAGAATATATAATGCTAATAATGTACGTACTTTAACGATATTGCCGTAAAAAAAGAGGTTAATTTCTTTCGAGAAAAACTACCAGATTTAAACAAGTTTTAAGCAAAAGAATTACAACCACAAATGGTCCTAGTTATTAATTGCAGAAAGTTTTTCAATCGCAATAAATCTCTAGAGAAAGACACACATAACTGCCTTTATTCTTCTACTTTCAAAGCCAATATTCGTCAAGAAAAATTTAATAAATTTCTGTCTTAACAAGGACAACTAGAATAACAATAGAATGGTGAAAGAAATAAGGAAGCTTAGGTTAAATCTTGATTATAGTTTTAATAAAACTAAGAAAATTAACACACTGTGCAATTAAATTTATGTTTCTATATTATATTGATGTAAACGTAATAAATAATCGCGATTCAAATCAATAAGCTGAGATTATCAGCAAATTTTAGAATGAGCATTCTCACATTATTTTTTAACGTAACTGTTGATTTTTGCATCAATTGATAGAACCTGGAAAAATATACATTCCTGGCATATTGAAGAAATCCAAAATACCTAAGGAATTAAATTAGTAGCATATCATGTATTTGTAGGTGTCCTATTATTCTAGTTTTCCTTAGTTTTACTCGCAATACTGGATGGTTTACATAAAAACATATACATTGAGTATTAGTGTAGCATTAGTTTCTTACAAGCTAACTTTATATAAGTGTTTACATAGACGGTTATCTTGTAGAGCATCCCTACATTTTCAAGATGTTAATTTTGACATTTTGTCAAAACAACCAAAGCTGTGCTTTAATAGTTTCAAACTATTTGCACAGGTTTATCATGAATGGTGGCTTCATCATTACAATTATCCACTCCCAACATTATTTAAAATTTGTTTGTGCAGCGACTAATTACATTACTCATTTTTCCCAATTTAATCAACTCACAATGCAATTTAATTTAGAAAAATATATCCGCACCTTTGAGATACCAGCTACTCCTAATCAAAATGTTTTATTGATTTTTTTATAACACATTAAATAAAACATAAAGTGTGCAATCTTGTTGGAATTTTATACAATTTTAGTGTGTTATTTGCAAATGGTCAGAAGCGGATAATCTTTTAGTATTGGTGGTTTGAAGTTGAAACCATGTCATTGATTAGTAAGAAAATAGTTTAGTTTATTGAAGGAATATTATTGTTCGCGAAAGTATAACATACCTTCGTCCAAATTATTAACAGCAATATGTTGGGGTACACGTGGAATATTTCCCAATTTTGTGTTATATTTTATTGAATATCAATCAACTTCATTGGCTAAAGACTTGTATAATATAAGTATGTATGCTAATTTTCAAAGAAGTCCATAATAATTTTCTTACTCATTTGCTTCGAAAATATATGACAAAAATTGGAAATCATAATTACAATGAATTAAAAAAGATCGATTTCAATTGCAGATTTTTATATGTTCAAAAGTCTTAATGCAGAAATGAAAAAACAGTATCAGGTTTTAGAAAGTTACTCAAAACCGAATTCTTTGAGCTACAATTAGCGGAATTTAGAAAGATAACATTTTTGTTATTTAAAATTTAGCGCAATTGAATTATCTCACAAATATGTGGGCAATATAGGAAATATATTATTATTATTATTATTGTTGTTGTTGCTAAAAAATAGAAAAAGCTATCATCAACATTCTAGAATGCATATACATGTATTTCTCACAATTTGAAAATTGTCTACTAATCAAAATGTTCATGCCATAGCGTTCATTTGGCAAAATATGTTCCTTAAAATTTTAATATTTGCATTTGGTCCAAATATTTATTCGAAATCTTTTTGTAGTTAATATTTAAACAGTAGAAATACTATATAGTATATAATCTTCGGTTTTCAAAGTATATCGAAAAATTGTAAACGAAAGGCAATTGGTCAGAAAATAAACTTTAAAAACGGCACATGCTTTGGTATTACAGCTTCGGACCTCACGTTTCACCAAATTGAATAAAAACTGTCTTAAGGAATCATTATAAGATAAGATTGTTGCGCCATTATAGCATATGAACAAGTTTTAACTTTCTTTCTTAGAAAGGAAAATGACAATAGAAACGCGCATTCAAGAAAGTAAGATATATAAAACTTCAAAGAGGCTTTAAGTGTTCCTAAGCGGTATTATCTGCTTTTGAGGCGAAATCTTTAATCAATATAATTCTGAGCTTTTGATAGACTTTAATTTTTAACTCTTGGTTGATGTTGAAAAGAAGATTCGACACAAGAAGCATTTCCTTCAAAATTTCAATGCAGATAATATATATATATATATATATATTTCGGAAAATGTCTCCTAATGTTTGTTAAAGAAGCACTCCAGGCTGGGACTTGTGAGTTTTTGCACACAACACAACAGCAAAAGGTTGCTGTTTCACATACATACACAACGTAGCACAGCGCAAAACAACAAAGTAATGAATTACACAATGTTTATAAATTGGTAATAATTATTAAATATATATATAT
>CABFPE010000482.1:222484-242305 GCA_900660155.1 Hofstenia miamia
TATATATATATATATATATATATATATATATATATATTCTAGCATCATCACAGTTAGCAATACAAGAAAGCAAAAATCTCGCTGAGGTAAGACATCCAAGAGTACCAAGAATACATAAGCTATTTAAAGTAGTATACATTACGGAGGCCAGCTTATTTAGGCAATAGATTACACGTATCTGTACTAACACAATTATAATGCGGATATGCACTGCTTCAGTGGCATCATAGATTCCGTGGCAATTAGTGCTGAAGATACAACAAAGCTGCCATCAATGATATATGAGTGTCTGCATGATCTAAGCCCCAGAAATGAACGGGCTTACACAGTTGTCACAAGACAGACGAGAATGACCTGCGTCTGAATTGCATGGTGCGCACCCTCCCTCCTCATCTCCGTCAAAGACTTAGCTGCTCATGGCCATCTATTTAACTAGTAATATTAACAATAGTAATGAGCTGCATGAACTAAGAAACTTTTTATTAAAGTTTGTGCACACAAGGGCCCTATATATACAAAATACTGTACGCATAATAAAAACAACAACCTGCCGCTATGCAGAACTAATTAATACTGCGCAGTGACGTAGGCAGCTTTTACGCGGAGGAGAGAGGAATTGCTAGTAAGTGAGCCTCTAGCAGTAACTTTGGGAACTTGCAAAATTACAAACACACGAATTGTGCTGATGCCACACGCCCAAAGCTGCCCTATGGTATGCGAAAAGTTTATAGGAAACGTTGTTGTAGAAGATTGTGGGTATCATCCAAGAGTTTGAGTATTCTGGTGTCTTCCCATGTGGTTTCGGAGCTGTCCTCTTGTCTGCTGAGGTAAGCAATCGCTTCAAGTTCTGTTCTTCTGATTTTATGATAGCATATGTATTTTAGGTTCTTTATTGATGCTGGAATTATCATCAATTGTCGGAGATTGTTTATTCTGTGCTGGAATATTTCGTAGAATGCTCTGTATAGTTTTTGGCCCTTAAGCGCAATCATCAGCGTCACTTTAGCATCTATGTTGGATGTGTGGGCGAATGTAGTGTCCATTTGAGCGTCTGGAAAGAAGAATTGGAACATGGACGTTAGTGATTGATGGTAACTTGTATTTTTGTAAAGAAAGTTAATATTTTGTAGAATTAGTTCTTCCGTCATTTGATCCGGATCATTGATGTTTGCTTGTATCATCGTAACTATCTCGAAGTGTCATGAGACGTCATAATATTTCAAGTCTTCTTGGAACAGATTTGCCCAAATGATGTCGTTGCTTCCTGCAAAAAGGGTAACTGGTTTTAATTTCTTCTTAGATAGTTTGCTTTTGAGATTATTAATTTGTTGTCTTATTAGGAGTCCCTTTTTGTAGATATCTTCAGGCGCGTTTTTGGTGTCCACTAGTTTCCGTTATTTCAGCTGTGCCAAAGGTGACAGGATAGTTTAGAGATTTATGGTCAATTTCGCTGATAATCTGTAGGTTTGAAGTTTTTGTGAGGGACTGTTTGACTTTTCGTGGAATGAGAAATTGGGATGATGCACACTCAACATCAGATGCCACTTGTTGGTTTGATGACATCAATATCATTGTGATCACTTTTATGGGTTTGAAGTGTCCATGAATATTTGTGGTTTCCTCCGTAATATCAGTAATGCTATATGTAATTTCAGGATAGCTCGTTTTTAGGTAATGAAACAAATTCAGGTTCTTTTCTTTAATGTTATGCTTGCAACAGAGTTTTAAGTAAGATTGCATGCTGTGAGGGATGCGTTCTAGCAGCATATCTGTGGTGAGAGGTGCTCGGGAGTCTTTGGTTTTCATGAATTGAAATTTTGCAGTGGCTCCCCACAGGAATTTGCGTGTATGAGGGTGGAGGAAATCGAGGTTGCTTTTGTGGATTCCAAGGAGGTTTTGTAATATTATTAGTGATGTGCATCCTAATGCATTTTCTCTATTGATGATTCTGATCAGCTGTTTTTTGTATGTGTTGCTGACTTGTTGATGTTTTTTAGAGGGGATGTTGTGAGATGTGTTGGTTGTAGGAGCCAGTTCTTGACTCTTCTGGTGATTGGTGCAATTGCTATTTCAAAACATTGGAGCTTGGTGATGGAGGTACATTTTGATTTAGTGATGTGTACTTCCAAGCTGTTGTTTTCTGTGAGAAAAATTGATAATATCAATATAGCTGATTTAGTGGCCATCTCTGGGATTTGTTTGTCTGAGAATAGTTCATTTCGGAAGTCTTTTTTGACGTTGAATTCTGCAGGTTGTATGATATCTGATAGTAGTTTTTCCGATTGTGTGGGATAATTTAGCAATGGAGATTCAATGTGTATCTTAGGCCATTGATCTTCATTGATGTGTGTAGCTTTTAGTTGTGTCCATCTATCATTAATGTCATTGATGGCTTCCTGTTTTTGTGGAAATGCGAATCATGTTGTTGTATCAGAGGAATTTATCAGTAGAAAAAGAGGGTCAATTATTTCAAGCATCTGGGATAGTAGCATGGCATCTATAGCTACACGTTGTTCAGTAATTATGTGATATTGTGGCATGAAGCAATGCATTAGGATATCAATGAAAATGAGTTTTGTGATGGACAGATTTTCTTGACTGTTGTATGAGCAAGTGTTGTTTTTCTGATTATGTAGAAGGTTTCCAAGTAAGTTTTGAGATTGAGTATGTGATTTGGAATAGGTGTAGCTTCTTCCAAGTAAATGAAGTTAACTGTGATATTTTAGATTTTGGGTCCTCTTTCTCAGCTGGTTTTAACATGTATACTAGGTTTAAGGAGTTCCAGTCAATGTTAATGCATTTGAGAGTTTTGCACGTTTTCTGTTCTTTAGGAATTAGAGTATGTTTTTAAGCAGGATATTAGAGTTGAATGTGATGTGAACAGTGCTGCATAGGTAGGCTCTGCTGAATTTTGGTAAGAATGATTTGGGATAGAAAATAATTGTGTTGACTTGAGGACGTTTTTCTGAGTTGATTATAATTGGTAACGCCTTGCTGCTTATTTTGTTTTCTCCAATGGACAGTATTTTAGATATGGAGCCTCATGTTGGAGCAGAGATGTTGTTATGGGCAATGTATCTGCATCAATGGGAGGCAATGAAATAAGGTTAAATAGTTTTGCCTTCTATTAGTAACAGTTGTTGTGTGTGATCCTGGAATCAAGAGGTTTGGTGGCTGCTCAATGTTGAGGATGGTTATGATGAAAGGTGGCTAAGAATTCTTTGTTTTACTGGTATGTGTGAGGATGTTTCACCCACACTTTTGCATCCTGTTGATGAGGACGTAGTTGGTTGTTGTTCATCATCAGTAGCTGAGAGTGACCTGCAGCTAGAGATGTCTGAGGTTGGATCAAGAACACTGAAGGACCCTGAGAATGACCTGTAGGGGATTCAGATGGTTTTGATTGTTGTTGCTTCTGTATCCTTTCACAAATACTTTTCCAGGGACTTGGTACCACAGCCTTTTGTTTCATTAGTTAAGTTATCTAAAGGCAATGTTGCAATGTTAATAGACCAGTCTTTATAATTAATATTAGATTTAGCAATTTGTTTAGGTTGTCTGCATAAACATACAGGAGAAGAATTATTACATTTGAATTCATCATCAAAAGAATCCTCTACTAATTTCAGGTAAGATAGAATTCAGTGTTATCTGTTTTAACTAATTCAAATTGTTTTAGGTTAGAGACTGGAGCATGTCCCATATTGCAAGCTACTTGTTTCATATTTTGGAAATGGGTAATTTGTTTATTATCTACATGTAGCTCATAGTTATTGTGAGGTAGCACTTTGGTAATTGAACATGGTCCTTCCCAATTAAAGGCTAGTTTTCTGACTTGTTTTTCATCTGTTCCTACTACAGGTGTGTATATGAAAAACTTTGTCACCAATGTTATGTGGTTCTCTGTATATTTTTCTATTGAACTGCTGTTGCTGGTGTATTATGCTTTGTTTTGCATGAGTGCACATTGATTCATGAGTTTTAGTGAGGTTGGTCATGAGTTGTGTAATGTAATTGTTATCAATGGTACCACAGCATCCTTTGAAGAGCATTGATACAGGTGTGGGGCCTTGTGGCTGTACATTGTTTTGTAAGGTGAGACTCTAGTGTTTGAATATGTGGAGGTATTTTAAAAGTATTCCACCATTGTAATATCTGACGCCACTGTTTGCCACCAATGTGCACTTTTATTGTTCTCATTAGTATTAGTAGAGTTTGGTTTACACTTTCTACTATGCAATTGGCTTGAGGATGGGTGTGGAGCACTTCTAGTTTTTTGGTGAGTGTTTGAAAGAGTTGCCTTGATTGGTAATCAGTAGTGTCATCAGACTGAAGATGCACACCTAGTTGTTTAGTATTGCTTTGGCTGTGGTTTTGTGCCTTGATATTGTGAATTGGTATAATTTTGCAGTACTTAGTGAAATGATCCACCAAAACAAGTACATATGAATAGCCTTCCTCGTCTTTTGATAGTTATTTAATGTCAGCATTTACTATTTCATTTGTGTAGGCCACTTTTAGTTTTTCTAGTTTTGCTTGTTGGCCAGGGAATCTGGATTTGTTCAAGAGAATACATGATTGACATTTATTAATGATGTCCTCAATGGTTTTGCATAGGTACAGTGTTACAAAGGTTTTGTGGATTGTTAATTCAGTTTGATAGACACCTTTGTGTCTTTGTTCATGGTTTTTTTCATTACATCTAGTTTGTAGTATTCTGGTAGTGTGATTAGATTTCTAGTTGTTGATTTAGCATATAAAATTCCAGAGTTTGTAAGTTTCCAGTTATGTTTGTGATAGCATCTTGTGGCTATTGAGTCCATAAGATATGTAGGGTCACATAGTAGTTCCATATTTGGCTCAGGATTTTGTCATTAGCCTGTGCTGTGGCAATATCTGCTGCAGTAATTTCTTCTTTGATGAATAGCAGTGGTTTTATTTGGTGGCTGTTTCTATCAGTTTTGATATCTGGAAGTTGTTCATACTGGTATTAAGGTATGAAGTGGAAATCTTGTTGCAGGCCTTGTTTTTTAAGATCTTGTTGGTACTGTGGTAAAGCTGTCCAGATATCTGCATTGGTATGCAATTTTCCTTTCTGGTGTTCTATTGTGAAATTGTAGTTGTTTAGGTATTCTATCCAATGTGTGATGATGTTTGATTGATCACTAGAATACTTTTTGAGCCAACAGTGGCTGCTATTATCAGTGCAGACTGTCAATTTTTTTTGCTGATCAGAAAATGTCTAAATTTTTTAAGTGACTCAATTTGCCAGCATTTCAAGTTTTGTGGCACCATAATTGAGTTCACTATGCAGGAGTTTTCTGCTGAACCATTGTATTGGTCATTCTTTGCTGTTTTGGATTTGACTGAGTGTGGCTCTAATAGCAATGGTGTTTGCATCACAATCAAGAATGAATGGATCACCAGGTGTGGGAGAATATAGTGATTTAATGTTCTTGATGTCTGTTTTGAGTTTATTTAGTTCTTCTTGGTGTTGCCATATCCATTGGAAATCATTTTGCTTTTTTAGTAAATTTGAAATATGATGGGATTTTTTGTCTAAGTTCAGAATGAACATCTGATAGTAATTGATGAAGCCAAGGATCTTTTGGACGTCTTTCATGATTTTTCAAGCCTGTATTTCATCTATTAGTTGTTTGGCATTATCTTTGATTGTGATTTTTCCTTCTGTGATGTTTCTACCAAGGAATATTACTCTAGTTTTGGTGATGTTGCATTTTTTGGCATTTACTCAGAGTCCTGTGTGATAGAGCAGTGTGCTGTTTAGTTGTTCAGCATGACTGTTGATGTTCTTTGATCTAATTAGGATGTCATCTATGTAGGTGACTACTCCATCAGATAGTGTGCAGTTATCATTGGTTAGATTTTTTGTGACATTGGAATGTTGCTGGCACATTGCATAGGCCAATGGCCATATAGAGCCATTCAAAGAGGCCATATGGTGTTATGAAAGCTGTCTTTTCTATACCATTTTCTTGCATAGGCACCTGCTAATAGGCTTTGCAGAGATCCAATGTAGAGAAGAGTTTTTACTTTGCTGCATTGTAGAAGATGTCATCTACTTGAGGCAGTTGGTATGCATCTTTTTTGAGATGGTATTGAGTTGTCTGAAGTCTATGCATAATCTATGTTTTTCACCTTGTTTAATAAAGATAGTTGGTGATGTGTACAGGCTGTGGTTGCATCATATGATCCCATGATTGAGTAGTTCTAATAGGGTTTTTGCATAGTGTTCATGCATGTGAGCTGGTACTCATTGCAGGCTTGTCTGATAGGTTTGTTGGATGTTGTTTCAATGTTATGTTCTAAGCTGATTGCTTTTCCAACACTGATTTCCTGGTTGTTAAATACTGTGGCATTCTTATGTATGACATTATTTATGACAGCTCATTCCTCACATGAAAGCTGAGGGTGTGTTTCTGCTGTTAGCAGTGGTATCAATGACGTAGGGGTTTCTGTTGTATCCATTGATGATAGTAGAATGGGCTTATGTTTGGCAAAATATTTTTGTAGTGGCATGCTTACAATGGTGACTGTGTTGCTAGTTAGGTTGATGATTCTGTTTGAGTTATTGAGAATGGCTGGGAATCCTTGGTTGTCATTGATTGAGGCCATGTTGTTTAATACAGTGACTTGTGAGTTCCTGATCCCATATGTGGATGTTATTAATGCTTCTCATTGGAAGGTTTTTTGAGATATTATTTTTGCAATGCACCAATGAAAGTGTTAGTGCACTTGGTGGTGAGTGAAATGGAAACATTTTTGTCTTCTTTGATTGTAAGTGTTCTGGTCAAGTAGGCAATGAGACATTTGGTACAGTAGTCGTTGGTTCATTGTATTTATGATGTGGATATCCTGTTGGAATTTAATGTTGTGTATCATGATATGGGTGTTCTTTATTGTGCCTTTGATGTTTACATAGTCGCCTGATGTGCTGATGAGTCTACTTTCATTTGATGTGATATATTCTCTTGGCCAACCAATTTTTTGAGCACATGTATCTGCCATGATTGAGATTGAGGCACTGGTACTGACTGTGGCTTTGATGTTGCAATTGATAATTGTTATTGGGATCAAGTTTCTCTCCAGTAAGTCAGTAATGATTAGCAGCTCATTTGCTCAGTCTAGACCCAGCACCCTTATTTGCTTAAATCTTCATCATTGCATTCAGAGTGTTCATGTTTTTCAAGGTCCTCTGATGTGTAATATCCATCTTCATTTATGAGGTAGACTATTTTCTTACAATCTGGTTTCAAGTGTGTGGTTTCACCACTATTTTTGCATCTGATGAATGGGAAGTCTGCATGTTTGTCAGCAATTACTTTCTGCAGGTCGTCTTTTCTAGCAAAGGTTCTGTGAGGTTGGAACATTGGTGGTTGGTTTCCACATTGTCCGTTTATTTGCTCATTATTTTCAATTGTGAGCTGTATGTTGACAGCTTTTTTAATGAGAGTGTTGATGTTGTTTTCAATATCACATTTGCTATCAAATTTGACTTTTATTGATGGTGGTAGTCTTGCATATACATATGCATAAAGGTCTTGGGAGTAGTAGCATTCCTCTTCTTGTGATAGTCAAAGTAAGTGGGCAACTTTGTAGATATAATTGATAATGTCTTGGTCTTTTTCCATTTTGCAGGCATAGAGTTGCATTCATTGTTGAATTGATCATTCATTGCATTGAAGAGTTTATCATAATCTGTTTTTATGTTTGCATAAAGGTTGAGGTAGGCCTCTAAGTTGCAATCTTTCAGGAAGAGAGGCAGTTGTGTAGTGCCATTTTGTTTGGTTCCATGCTGTTGCACTAGGTAGATTTCAAACAAGATTATCCATTCACAGAACATTTGGCCTTTTATGTCAAATTTTCCTGTGAAATATTGAGGCATTTTATGCAACTTTAAATCAGTTTTCAATGGTTCATAAGGTAGCATTGATAATCTTTGTTTAGATTTGGTATTGGCGATTGTATAGGCAGTGGACTTGGTGGTACCATTCCTTGAGATGGATCTGGATAGGCATTGGGTTCTGCTATGTGGGATGGTTGACTCAGGTTTGTGTTTGGCTTTAATAGATTTGTAATAGTTTCTAGTATATTAGTTCTAAATATGTTTAGGTTTTCTCTCATGGGTGTTTCAAACAGTGAGAATTGTTCCTGGGTCAAAAGTTGGCGTCATTTTGGGCAGTATAAGGTTGTGACAGTTGGTTTTCTAAGACCAACATTCTAGATTCCATTTCATTTAATTTTTCTGCTTGATTCATAACTAGTTCTATTAATTCAATTTTAGTAAGAGTTTTCAGGGATGACTGTGAATATGTAAGCATTTTTTTCATACAGTAATTTAGATTTGAGAGAAGTTTTTACACTGTGTAATTGAGGCAAAGTATAGTGAGAATTTTCATTAGCATTGATAGCAGAGCTTGACAAAGAAAGACAAACTTAAGATTTCAAATGAGTGTCAATGTTTCCAGAACAGAAAGTTTGAGTTCAATTAACAGAAGGTCACCATCTAGCATCATCATAGTTAGCAATACAAGAAAGCAAAAACATAGTGATAGCATAGTATCTACTCTCACTGGGGTAAGACATCCAAGAGCACTGATAACACATAAGCTATTTAAAGTAGTATACTTTACTGAGGCCAGCTTATTTATGCAATAGATTTCACATATCTGGACTAACACAATTAAAATGCAATAAGAACTAATTTGGATATGCACTGCTTCAGTGGCATCATAGATTCCGTGGCAATTAGTGCTGAAGAGACAACAAAGCTGCCATCAATGATATATGAGTGTCTGCATGATCTAAGCCCCAGAAATGAATGGGTTTATGCAGTGGTCACAAGACAAACAAGAATGATCTGTGTCTGAATTGCATGCTGTGCACCCTCCCCCTAATCTTAATCAAAGACTTAGCTGCTCATGGTCATCTATTTAAGTAGTAATAGTAACAATAGTAATGAGCTGCATGAACTAAAAAACTTTTTATTAATGTTTGTGCACACAAGGGCCCTATATATACAAAATACTGTACGCATAATAACAACAACAACCTGCTGCTATGCAGAACTAATTAATACTGAGCAGTGATGCAGGCAGCTTGTATGTGGGAACATGAGGAGGGTGGAATTACTAGTAAATGAGCCTCTAGAGGTAACTTTGGATGTGTGTGTGTGTGTGTGTTACTGTAAGATTGTGTAATTAGCAATTCCATGCATCACTGTTTTTGAGTGAACATTTATGTCACATAATAAATCAAGGGAACTACAATGTGTTAAAGACTGTAAACTGCTGGTAGTTTGGATATCTTCTGACCTGAAATGAACCAAGCATATCAATGAAACAGTACGACATGTGAGCCAAAGATTATGCTGCTTGAGAATTTGAAAAGAGTTACAGCAATTCTATTAAAGCCTTATTCTAAATTTATATGATATTGCTTGCAAAGTATTTGTGTCATTACCAATCCATCTAAACAAGAAAATTGAAAAAGTTTGTATGTGTGCCAAAAAAATAATTAATTCTCCAAATTCAAAATCATGAACATTAATTAAATCACTTTGCAAAAACATTGCATTAAAACATTTTAAAAAGGCTCTACAAAATACATACCATCCTTTGCACTCAATTGTGCCTCATAGAACATCCCATGGTCAACTAATAGAGCCAAAATGTAAGACCAAGCATTGTATAAATCAGTTTATTACTTTTTGTACTTCACTTTATAATCACTTAATATCAGCCAGAGCTAGAGATTCTACTTTTTCATGTGGTGCTGTTCAATTTTATTTTATTTTTGTTTATTTTATTTTCATTTCATAATGTTAGTAAATGCTATTATTATTTTTAATTCTCACAGCTTCATGCTGGTATTCCTCTCAACTTGAGGAACTCACCAGTTCCCAGGGAGTCTGAGGGCTTTCCTCAGGACACTACCTGTACCTAAAAATGCTGCCTTCTGTGCTACTGCTCCTCCCCAATTTAGTATTCCCACCTCCACCAAGTATCTCTTATGCTTCTTACTCACTGCTGCTAGTGCTCCTACTACTCCCAGGACTACTTCAACCTTCTCTAACCTCCACAGCCTTTCTATTTCCTCTGCCAACTCCATGTACTTGTCTATCTTCTCTTTCTAATTGTTTTCTACATTCCTTTCCTTTGGTACTGCTATGTCCCCAATCTTTTCCCTTTGTCTACCACTACTATGTCTGGCCTCTATGTTTCTATCACTTTGCTTGTCTGTATGTTGAAGTTCCACAGTATAATCCATGCTGCCTGCTCAAACTCCAGTGAAGCATTCTTCCCACCTTGTCATGCCTGAATTTATACTCATTTAATAATCATAATTACAACATATCAGTAGGACGTATTGGTAATACATAGTTATTTTTTGTTGGCTAGGAATCCAAAGATATAAAATACTGTTTTTAATTTCACCAAACACTTTGATTTTGCTCTAACAAACTGTGTATGCAGAATATGGATACATAATATATAAAGTATCCTTTGCTCATACATGAGATCAATGAAAAATTTTCAAATTACTTATTGTATTTTAATTTATACATATTATGCCGAACATCAATTTTTTCTATATTGTTCATCTATATGTACATTCGTTCTTCACCTCTATTGTTTGCAACAATCTAATGATTGAAGACCTTTTTGGCCAAAGACTACCTATGTGCAATTGTACAATTTGGGGATAATATTAAAAAATAAGTACAACTATTGCAGTAATTTTTTTGAACCTTGAAAGTTTACATATTTTCAAATTACTACTCAAAAGTAATAGTGTATTCAATTGTTGAATAGTCCAAGACACTGCTAACTTTAATATAAATGATGCAAAATAGTCTTTTAACATTACATCAAATATGTATATGTATATTTATGACACGATAAAAATAGTGCTGCTGCATTTGTTTGATTTGTGATCTAGCTTGCGGATCTGCTAAATAAACTATTGTATTGTGAATGCAAAAGTAATCTGCATATTTTAGTAGTAGTTTTTATTTCATCCATCTTGTACAAGGATATCTTTTGTTTACACATTTCTTATTTACTTGGGTATAAGATAATTACTTTCAGAACATGTGCCGGGGCTCATTGTGTATCACCAAAAAGTATTTAACTTAGTTCATTTGCACCAGGACAAAGCCCATCGTGTAGCATCTGCTTATTAGACATTCGACTTTTCCTGACCAAATAAAATTGGCAAATATTACTCCATTATTTAAAAAAGATGACTTAAAAGATTGTTTGAACTATACACCTATTTAGTACAATTTTTGAAAGGCTTCTTTTGATCAAATTATGCACTCTCATAATCAAAATGGCTTTTGCAAGCACATTTCTACAAATTATGCTTTGTCCACAGATACAAAAATGGGAGAAATAACATAAATATTGATGAGTGTTCAGCAGTTGCATGCCTAGATTTATAATAGGCTTTTGACTCTATCGACCACCAGATTTTAAATAAAACAATAAAATTCTGGGCTTCTCAGACAAAAGTGCACACGTAATAAGGAGATATTTAAGTAATCGTCAACAAAGAGTTAAACTAAATGTAATTCTCACAAAACTAATACTTAATTTTGTTAAAGTAGACTTAAATCTAACGATAGTTCCAGAAATGTTTCTCAGCTTAAATTGAAATTTAATGACACATACATATAACAATTAAATTCTTTCAAAGATTTAGGTATAATTTTTAATTCTCAACTTAATTTTACAAAACAAATAACTAATATATTTTTAAGAAAATGGCTATTTCAATTAAGCTCAAAACAAAATCCAATTAATTCAAATATTAATACTAAGTAACATTAATTATGGAAACACACTGTATACTGACATAAATCAACAGCTTTTGAATAAATTAAGTTAGAAGAACATCACTCTACTGCTGTGGCAAATGCAACTTTTTCTTAATCTGGAAAAAAGTTGATTAAGCTAAAAAATTTTTCAATATCTTTGTATTAACTTTTCAAGAATGCATAGTAGCATTGCTTAGAGTAACTACGCTGATTTGATTAGCTCATTAGTTTGTTATCATGCCTGTAATATATTTTTATTGATAGTTTGATTGTGTTTTTACAAAAGTGTGGCATTGCATGTATTATTACATCATTCCAATTCTTGAAAATGTTTCCATACTTAACATTACTAACAATTATACTAAAACTAATGATGCATTTGTACTAGGTGAAGTTTATAATGTACATGTGAATATTTCAACAAGAGAAACTGTTCTAATATATATATATATATCTATACAGTGCCAGTCAAAAGAGTTAGGCCACTCATCTTCACAATAAATTTCTGCAATGAGGAATACAATAGCTTTGATTTTTATTAATAGTCTCAATTTTGGCATTGTGAATTCAAATTTTCATCTAATTTTTTAATGAAAAATATAGTTTTTATCCTATGCCCATGTGAATGGGCACCCTAAAAACTATCTCCATAAATATAAATGTTATGTAATTAAAAATCGAACTCACAGTAAAAAATTTAGTTTATTCTAAACTTTGTGTACGAATTTATTCAGAAAATTTGGAAGCATTAAGAGTAAGAGTTTGTAAAAATCCTATTACATCACTGATTTTGAAGCAAATTCATTTAAAGTAATGGGATTTTAGCAACATTTGAGTGGACTAATTTTCAAGCTAACGGAATACATTTATGCAAGAAATTAAGAATAAGATAATTTTTTTTACACTGAACTCGATTTTTCGCTATAATTGACATAGCATGGTTATTTATGAAGATAGTTTTTAGGGTGCCCCTTCACAGTGCATAGGATGAAAATTATATTTTCCATTAAAAATTTAGATGAAAATTTGAATTCACAATGCCAAAATTGAGACTAGTAATAAAAATCAAAGCTATTGTATTCCTCATTGCAGAAATAAATTGTGAAAATGAGTGGCCAAACTCTTTGACCGGCACTGTATATATATATATATGGACGAAAATGAGAAATCATAGTAGTATCTATATCTATAGATGAAGAACTTATTTGCTTTAAGAACTTTCAAATATTTAATCTTTAACTTCCATTTCCTTAAAGATGTAAAGTCAAACTAAAATTTACACGTAGACAAATACCTATCTTTGGCAGATTTATTGCTAGTGGATCAATTTGAGGAATTAGCTAGGTACAGACAAGAAAAAACACCACCAGGTTTAAGGAATGCTACCTGGAATTCCCCAGCTGTTTCCTTTCTGTTTTCTGAAGTAATTGCGGGAATACTGTAGGATGCCTTCCTAAAGACTAACAAGTTTACTGCAAATTGCTGTGCTCTCGTCTATTTTGCTGCTCATAAGGTAATTGTTTGGCAAGGACTCACTATTTACCAATGATAGAACAGAATGTGCATTTTTACTTGATATCTAATTTAGATAAGCATGAATATTGAGATGTCAGGATAATATCCTTGACGTTGAGCTAAAGCACAACATGGCTTATCATTTTGGTTGTAGTAGCAGCTTCTTGGAACAGCAATCCAAAAATATTTGAAAGTATTTATTATTCAATTCTGTGTGGAGTTGGTTGGAACAGATGCGTTTGGGGGATTTTGGTACATATTCCAACCAAAGCCATTGAATGCTATTTAACAATAATTCCTATATATTTGGATGATTCGTAACTTGAAAAGTACAACTCAAACATTTGCCTTAAGTATTAAGCAAGCACTTGCTCTTGTTGGACATATGAAGCATACTCTGGCTAATTAAGCTTTGCTCATAATTATCCATGCATCAAATAGGATGCTATTTGTTATAAATAACTTGTTCCAAACAGTTGCATAGGTTTGGACGGGTTGTAACACCATAAGAATTTCTATCTTATAAAAAAACTAATCTTTGTTTCACATGCACAAACAATGCAAACAATTTTTTTAGTTTCACATATAACTCTAACTATAGATTTTCCTTCCTTCCTTCTTTCCTTCCTAAGAGCTAGCAAAAATATCTGCAATTTAAATCACCGTAGGATAGAGAATTTTCTCCTCTTTCATCTAGGTCCTTAAATCAACATCGTTTGCAATAACCAAGTGAAATACTCTTAGGAAAAATAAATTACTCCAGAATTGTATGTAAAAATAATTATCCCCTAATTTTAAAAAATTTAAAATTTAAGTGTCAATTCTTGTGTGAAAGATGCTTAGGATTGAGAAATTTTCTTCATGATGACGGTGAATCTTGTTTTACGATGGACTAAGCTAGCATAGGAAATTTTTTGCTGTAATCATTTTATTAAATATTCTCAAATTCTTATATTATTTTAATGTACTTAATATGGACCTGTGCCAAGCGGCATTTTTCTTGTCTGTGCCAGGGAAGTTTCACTTGGGCTTGTTCTTAAAATTTCAGCTCTATTATATATATATATATATAAATGTATAATAATAATTTTTAGCTTATTGCTTTTATATTATTCTTTAAATACAAGCGTCATATTCTTACCATTAGCTTTGTAAGCATATATATGACTAAATTGTTTTTATTGTAATGAACAATTAGAATGAAAAATTACAAATAACTATTCATTACGATCACTATCAACGTAATTAACAGTAATTACTGTGCTTGAAAGGCTTCCAATGGAAGCTCAGAGCTCACATTGTATTTTTTAATCATCTTTGAAAGGTCACTGTTTATATATTCACAATATACAATCAAATGTTCGCATTCGTCAAAGTAAACCTAGAAAATAAGGCACTGACTAAAAAACCGTTCAAAACAGCAGAACATATATGAATACTCCGAATAATCTTGCCTAACATTAGTAAATTCGTCAGTGAAGTTTCCAATTTCCAAAAGGATGTTGGGTCCTTACTCGGTCTCTTTATTGTGTCAATTGCAACATTGCAATAGATCAAAACTACATTAATCTAATAACGAAGAGGAAACTTTTCTTTATACAATTTTAAAGTATACATTTTCAAATCGATTGATTGGATATCAATATTGAAAATATATATTTGTATTCGGAGCTTCACACTTACAATCTTGGTTCTTCAAGAAGATATGACTCAATGTTTTCGTTTTCATCTCAGTTCGGATTTATTTTTCCTGATTCTTCATAGAAACATTCTCTTAAATTTCTCTTCCTTTGCTCCACACCTATAACACTTTGTTGCATTTTTGGCACTATTACCTATTCTACTATATATCGTTTATTGCCAAAAATTAAACTATTAAATCTGAATTTCAAATAAACTGTCAATTCATAAATATAAAAAAATGTGTTATCGTAGAACAGTACAAATTGAAATTTAGAGATTAAACAGAAGCCATAGAAACTGAAAATTCGTAAACTCGTAGAGACCTTTTCTTCATATTGTCGATGACTAAGCTTCTGAACTTATGAAATCTTATTTCATTGACGATGATTTCCTTCAACTCAAGGACAGTTTGGGGGATTACAACGGCAAAATTTTTTCTTAATTTAACCCCAGAGGACTACGTCGAGGGGGTGGAGAAAAGATCAGGTCAACTTGCGAGCCACTGAACAGCATTAGTCCATTTATCAATTTTTTTAGAATTTTCTTCATTTTTCAAGCTCATAATTTTAGCCGTATCATAAATTCCAGTATCTTATAAAAAATCTTAGGTAGGATATATATGCCCCGCAGTTTCTTACAATCGGTTATCGAATGTTGTTCTTGTTACCGATATTGTGAATCGCCTTTGTATTAATAATATACATGCATGCAAAATATTGTAGAATATAATACAATATTATATTCTCAAATTTTGGTATGAACTCCTCAGATGTTAAAGTAATATTGGAATTAAAACTCGTAAAAGGTCAATTACATCGCTACCTTAGATATACGTATAAATTCACGTGAAATATTTGATCAAGGAAATAAGACAATGCAGACGAATAAATTTCAGCATTGTTTACCCAGGGCCTAAGTAGAAACAACATCAACCATTGAGGAACTTTGCTATATAATGTAATAAAGAATTGTTAATGCATGCAATTATTTGTGAAATCAATGCAAAATTCTTCACTATTTCTTAAATCAAAACTATATAGATACCTAAATATACCAAAGAATTGCATTTATTGCACTAAAAGGAAAATTTCAATAATTGTATTCATAATTGGAAAAGATTTCCTACCTCGTTTACATATGAAATCAAAATTCTACATTTGTGAAACAGCTCTGATGAAAATGTAGTGATCGATTTTTGATTGCATTTCATATTATTCTATAACATGCATCGTAAATTTGAATTGTATTTAAAATCCTAAAAACGTTCAATATAAATAAAGCAGTCAATTACTAAGCATATTTAAAAATACATTTACAAAACAACATATACTGATTGACTATCTATCGGTTACGAGCTATAATGTGAACAGACATCCAAAATCACTAATCCACATTTATTTTTTAATTTTGAAGATTTTGTTCGACACTGTGCATATGCTTAATTATAATTTTAAATGAGTTGTAATATTTAATGATTTGTATACACTAATTAAGGAATTGTTCTTTATGTTATAAATAGTAACTGAGTTTATCTATCCAACTAGCTGTGTCTCATGAATTTCCTAAAAATTTTATCAACATTTTGTCCCAAATATTATAGATTCTTATCATCATCCGTACTTCAGATAATTAATATTTAGCAAATAAATTCACGATGCAAATTTGACAGATTTATTTTCCGCAAATGAGAAATACTATTCGATAATTTCTACAAGGAATATAGATTTGTACTAAAACTAAATGCGAAATGCATAGTAAATTGAATGCATTGACATGTTTAGCTATAGCGAAAGAATGTATTATAAGATATTAGCTAAAGTTCTTAATGTTAGTTACTAAGTAGTTTAAAAATTTCGCAGTTCCTGGGGGTTGTTCTGTATGTAGATTAGACGGTATTCTTTAGAACTTTCCGCTCTTACAAATTCATTTAAATTTAATACAATGTGTGTTTATATATTTTAGCACACAAATGCATTTTTGTAAAGGAATGTTGCCTTATTAATATCAAATGAACATTTAATTACATTAATTGAAAACCCAAATCTCTCCAGGATTTTAAAAAATGCAACAGCCGTTGCAACTAAAGAAGAATTTTGAAGTTGAATCACAGTCACAGTATAAATCAGATATTCAAAAGGATAAATTTTTGCCTGGAACTAATAAAAAATAGAAAACATCAAAATAAGGATCTTATCCATTGTCACTCATCTTGAACTATTCAGCTCAGCATTTATTTCTGATATTTAGGCTACTTAGATCCAAAGTTTACATTTCTGAAGTTGTCTGATATAGTCAGAATTCTATGTACGATTAACTGTTTAACATCTCGAAAATTTTTTCTTATCTCTATGCTATAGAATATACTAAGAAGCGGTCTACGACAAGATCACTAATTGTCCATGGGAAATGGTTAAGTAATCAAACTCTCAATTTGGTAAATTCCCTGTTGAAAGAATTGTTGGGAGAGAATAAAACTTTTCCAATTTAAGAAGAATCATAGATTTTCACTATATATAGTAGAAATCCATGGAAGAATACGTTGACTTTTTCAATAATCATACTCTCCTCTTGCCTCATTCACCAAGAACAATGCATCTACCTCATACTACACTGCGCCAATATTTTTGCTTAATGCATTTCTTTCTTCTGATGAATAACAGTTGGCAATTTGAAAATGTTACATTACCAATAAAATTTAAATATGCCTTCACATTACAGTCTTTCAAAACTATGATAATAGAAAAAAAATTCTGGAACAAAGGATCACATATTCACATTACATTGAACTCTCGAAAAGTCTAAAATATATTTGTGGTTCTATGCAAATTGAACTTTTCTGATCAGTCAAATTTACAAGGAGACAAGGGTGGACGCATGCCGTGTCAGCCTGCGTGGCCTACTAAACATCTCGGGCTGAGTCGAGCCAACAATAGTTCACCCTGGCAAAGAGACATGTAAATTAGTTATTTGACAAATCAGCTCTCGGTCATATTTTTGAATATCAAAGCATATGAGGCTAGTGATAGGTTATATTCATAACAAAATATATTTCCAATGGAAGATAAATTTAGTCAAAAAATTAACAAATGCATAATAAAGCATTATTTATACATAATAAAGCTCGAATTTGTATGACGGAATGGTGAAAACATTGAAAAGTGTAAATGGTTCTTCAGAAATTGTCATAAAATTTCAATTCAAACTTAAAAATAATGCTTTCCGTGAAGTTGGAATTCTGATAAACTCACATTGATGATCAGTACTGTATGTACTCGCCTCCGTTCTAACAATAGTCGTACTCTTGCAGCCGTACTCTTAATAGTACGTTTTCTTCAATATCAATATTCATTGGTTGACGTAATTCGTACGTTATCCCTGCAAATTCCTTTTTATACCTACCCTTGAAATATGTATTGAATTTCATTTTAAAGAACATAGTTGCAGGTATCGAATCAGCAATCTAATTATATCTCTAATCAAATTGCATCTCAAACATTTTTACAAGTATCTTTTTTCATCTACATTTGCTACAGAAAATAAATGTATTTTAATTAACAATTATCATTAATCAAAGCAAAAGTTCCATTATTAATATGTCTGACGGTTTACAAAGTTAATTCGGAAACAAGCTACCGGTTGGCGATGATGAGCCTGAGCCCTGAGCCAGAAGTCGTTGTAAAATGCATAGACCTGAAACCGACCAGTTCAGAATATAAACTACCCTGAACCCTGACACTTAGTTCTTCATTCAATCAAATAGTGATTAAATTGAATCAATTTAATCCTAGTAATTTCATTGGTGTTACCAGGGCTTTCTAAGTATACACGGCCGTCACTAGTTGCAAAGACTTTTAAAAATTGGGGCAAATGTAATTTAGAAATTAAGTCAAGCTTATATCATCTACTTGTATTATTCTTGTAAATGCTTAGAATATATGATATATTGGATTAACTCCGATGCCTATTGACATGACACTGTATATTTAGAAGGCCCTGGTGTTACTTAGTGTCTTGGATCCTTCTCAAATCGAATTTTGATTAAAATCTGTTATTTTTGATCATTAATCTAAGTTTTACTGACATTTCCCGTGCTCACTACCCAAACCCCACCAGACCGGACAAATTGATACTCGAGCTCGACCCAAAATCGGGTCGGGTTTATTCGGATACGTATATTATACATTTTGAATTTACTATTTTTGAACTATTAGCAATGATAACAACTAAAAAAATTTAGGATGAGCTGTAGCTTTGTGATTATTGTGACAACTTTTTAACTATGTTAATTACTTCCTTCAAATTAGAAATTTACTTTGAAGAGGCGCTATTAAAGTATTCTTTCTTCAGTAATTACTTGGCACATTTTCCTTTTTTTAGAATACACAATCTTATGCAGAAACATTTGAAATGCATTCACAATTTTAGAATACCATTGATTTTCCTTAATTGCATCATGAGTTTCCTGTAAATGTTATTGGTAGTTGTTTTAATTTATCGATACCATGCTGGGTAGTCGATCTTCCAAATATTTTACTAAGACAGCTGGTCAGATTGTATCCGGTAAAATATTACAAATTATTTAAATCCTATTCGGGATTGGGGATTTCGCCCCCCCCCACAAAACTTTTTATTATTGCTTAAAAATTTTTTTGGAGCTTTCTTAAAAAGAAAAAACATTTTTACTAAATATCTAATAATTCTATGCATGACATTGTTTTTTAACTGGGGCATGGTATTAATTGTATTGCAAAAACATATTATTATTGTTTGTACAAAAATAA
>CABFPE010000482.1:244090-272393 GCA_900660155.1 Hofstenia miamia
TATTTATATATATATATATATATATATATATATATGTATATGAATTAAGACAGTTGTAACAAAAAAATACAGACCATTACATTTATTTTTAAGAGAGTTTAATTGAATTGTTTTATCAACAAATAAATTTTTTTTGTTGTTGATGCTCGTATCGCAGTAGAAGCGGTTCGAGAATTTTTTCTGACCATTTCCGTCTATACCGTATCCTAAGCCCGTTATGCATTCTTAAATTTTTGTAACAACTATCAATGCAGTTTATCTCGACACCTTAATTAAAGTACATTTGTTGACATTAATGAAGTCATTAACCCTAATCTGCCCAATGTGCCAAACCGTTTTACCACATTTTCAAATGATTTCCTCCACGCATATTAGGAAGATTCTGAGATTGCGCCACATCTATGGCTGAGTGTGCTAAATTGTTATGGTAAAAAAGTGAAATAAAAATTTTTGGTTTGTTTGAAGCACATTAAAATATATAAATATATATATATAATAAAACATTTGTAAACTTGGATGTAATATTAATTTATAAATATCTTCTTTCTCTCTCAGCATCATTTCAAATGCTTTGTGATAAAACATATCTTGTTTGACTGCTTTTGTGCCTGCAGATGAGATTATGTAATTTATTGCTTGATAAAGTGGAAAATTGATAATGTTTAAATATTTAAATGTTCTTTTAAGTAATCAAAGCATTCCCTTGAGACCATGTTATATGCGCAAATTACTTCATATTTATATATTTTATTGAAGGAAACTTGCTCTTTTACACTTGGTGAAATTTACCATCTGTGCTAAACATTGGTAGGAGACGCTTAATTAGCAATGAACTATTTTTCTAATCATTTTTACATTATGTTTAGAATTTCTATATTAAATTAACGAATTTCTTATTTAATAATTATTTCCTAATTGACTAAATCAAAAAACATCAATTTCTAAAAAGTAAAAAAAGCGAATTTTATTCATGTTAAAAGCAAAGAGCAGAAAACGATAATAGAAAACCAATAATAATGCAAAAAAGAAATTTGATTAAATGAAATACTACTGGTAGTCGTTTTAGAAGTCAGACGCTGACGTCCGGTCTCTTCAACGCATTAAGATAGTTTCTGACAGGTTCATCAATTTTAAAAAAAGATTTTTATTAAACAAAAATATTGATTTAATCTGTTTTAAAAACAGGACATCGTTAAAGATTTCTTTGACATGCGCTAATAATCATATATATATAACTGAAATCGAGTAAATTTCGCCATGAATGAGCTTAACTTACAGCGTTCAGTTTAGTGATTGTTGAATTGTATAAATTTTTTGATTCCGAGTACTAATCAATTAAATATTCCACGTAATTAAGTCCAACTGTTGTCTGAGGAATTAGCCTGTCTTTTATTGACCAGCATTCAGGTTTACCCGCCCGTACCGGGTATAAGCCTTCCATTTCACATTATGAATATTTTAAATATGAAAAACGCAAATTAGTAATAAAATTTTTAAAAAAGTAACACATAGTAATCAGCATGAATTGTGCTTGAAATTTTATTGAAAATACTTAAATTGCTAAGTGGTAAGAAAGAACATTTCAATTTCGAATACTAGTGTGCACGAGAAATACAATAGATTTTGATGGGTGGGTGCAGCATTAATAATGCTCTACTAGCACATTAGCAATGCATACATGTATTTAAATGAAGGCCAACATGTTTGTTTATAGCTCAGAAAACGAGCTAAACGTTGTTAAGCTTGCCGA
Source organism: Hofstenia miamia (assembly GCA_900660155.1). Classification (NCBI taxonomy): domain Eukaryota; kingdom Metazoa; phylum Xenacoelomorpha; order Acoela; family Hofsteniidae; genus Hofstenia; species Hofstenia miamia. Next base: position 245,841 of record CABFPE010000482.1, read on the forward strand.
TAATTTCCTTATATAAGATTCCCATCAATGCCAAGCGCCAGTTATTTACTTTATGTCCTATGTGAATCCTGTATTTTGAAATGATTGATAAATTCTGCTCTACTATTTAATCCCATTCGACTGGAATCTTTGACCAATTATTTCAGTTAGAATGGGGCCATAAGTAACATAGCAGTGGTCCATAATTGAAGAATGTACGAGGACGAATTTAAGAAAATTACTCATATTTTTTGGTCAAAATAGAAGCTATACCATGATACCATAGGAGTAGTAAGAGGCCGGGCGTATTTCATGCTACTTTTTCCTAATTGGTCGAGAGGTGGGATAAAGTTCGTGCCACTTTTTTCTGATTGGTCGAAGGGGACCTTTGGCCTCTGCTGGGCCGTGTATATTGGCGGGGGTGTATCTCTGACGTCATTGGAATATGTTCTGTTGGCAAGCAATATTGTTTGCAGTCTATTGTTTAAATATAACCAATTTTTTTATACACATAGAGGCAGAGGAATTTTCGAAAATCCCATGAGATTAGCAGAGGCCAAAGGTCCCTCTCGACCTATCAGAAAAAAGTGGAATGAAATGGACTCGTATTCTTACTACTCATAGGGGAACATCGGATAACAGTGTTTCATGGGGTTTGGACGAAATCCACTGGATGCTTTATGTCAAAAAGAGTTTGTGATGGACAATGGCCAATAACGACCACGAACCATTGGGGAGGGTTTTCGACAGTCAAGAGAAAAGTACTTTGAATTTCTCATAAAGTATTTGGCCTATTCGATTAGAAACTCGTTTTGCAATTATAATATAATAGATTAGTTTGATTAATACATTTCGCATACTTTTTTGCTGTAATTGGCGTTTTCTGAATGTATACTTAGCAAAACCAAATCTTTTGGAACAAAAGGGCGCTATAGTCATGGCCTTTTAAAGTATTATGTCAGGGACAAAATTGCAAAGAGCAGAAAATGTAAATGTGTTACTTAACGTGAATTCAGTTATTAACATCACATGGACTTTACTGTGGACGTATTAGTTTAATGAATACAGTCAAATACTGGAAGGTGTTTGATTTTTCGTGGCCAAGAAAAACCATCGATAGAATTGGGTACATTTTCTCGGACTCCCCCTCCTCCTGTATTACAGAATGTGTATCTTGTTTGATAATCACATGTTCAACTCTTTTCCATATTGTCACACCCAAAAGATTCTGTTGCTCATTGTGAGTTATAGCGATTTTCATCACTATGATTCATCAGTGCACAATACTTTAAACAGTCTCGGATCTTTGAAAATTTTTCATGATCTTATAAAAATTTCTTAAGTGCTTCTTAGTCAAAAACTATTAACTTTATAAATAAATGATAAATAGGCATCGAGAGAATTTAAATCTTTTTCCAAATCTCGAAATTTTCAAAGAAAAATTGTTAATCTTTTCAACAACTTCAGCTACAGCAATACGCCTTAATAGAAATTTTCAAAATTGCTTTAGAGCACATTTCTCAATAGACCTGCCCAAATTTGCTAATAGGCTTCGAAAAATTTCTTTGTAAGTATGAAAAAACTGGTTGTTTTTTATAAAGGACGCAAGGCGGTTAAATGTTAAAAGTAACAAAATTATTCTTACACCATCTAGCACTACAGTCACTAGAAATAATGAAAAACATGGTGATAGGATAAAATCAAGTATAATTTTGATTTAAATAGTTTTTATAGAGCCAATATTCTTACCGTATAAAAAAGGAATTGCTAATCTTATTAAGGACAAATCAGATTCAGAACAAATTGACAGTGCTAATTTTCAAAAATACTAAATTGTATGCAAGCAAATTTTCCAAAATGAAACTGTATTTCCAAGAAAATTCGAATATTATAAAATAGGCATATTTCACAAAACTGCAATTCGCAAGTTCTTGGTTAAATGTTTTTAAATGAAGGATGTCTTGGGCTGCATTTCGCCCCACCTTTGAAAATCTCAACATAATCACTGGGAGTCAAATGCTCATGTCGTAAGCGATACTTTAGAATGTGCTATATGCTGTCGAAAAATTACTGAGAGTCTCCCAAAATGACTGAATTCGTATTGGTATGTCTTCACATGAATGATTGCATGTAAAACACATTGAGGAAATAAATTATAGGCATGTCAAAAACAAATTATCATGTTCAACTACAAAATATTATTAAGCTATATATAGTTTCAAAATTGAAATTCAAAAATTAAATACAAAAGCTAAACGTTTGACAGAAAAATATGGAAGGGTAGAGATATCCAAGAATCTAGTACAATAATACAAAAAATGTGAGAAAAATTAGTGATTCTACCATTATTATCCAAAAAATCCGCATTCGCATGACGCATTTTTTAATCAAATCCACGCAAATCCGCTTGGATTTATCCAATCCATGTGTAACCCTAATTACAATTATACAGTAAAATGTGTGCGGCTATACTTGCATAGTGCATAAGGTGTTGGCTTTGTAAAAATATTTTTAAATTTCAAATAAAATTTCATTTTATTACGTACTGGAATCATGTATGGTATTAGATTTCTATTGTTATTAAATACTAATTACGCAAATAGTTTTAGAGAAATTTTTTTTGGGTGGGGCAATTTGGACGGTAGAGTAAAAACCGTGGGCAATATGTAGCAGAGGTGAAGATGTGAATATGGAGCAGGGCACAAGGTCTGTAGGGCGCATTTTAGTTCATAGAATGCAACCAAACGACTAAATTTGAAAAGAAACTTGTTGGAAACGTTTAATGGTATTAAAGTTAAATAGAATAGTAGCGTTTTATGATCAGGCATTTAATGCAGCCACCGCCTAACAGCTTTTTCCAGCCGCAAGCCATGAAATTGAAATCTCATGCGGCAATTAGTTAGTGTACATTAGTTGTAATAACTAAGAAAGGAACCATGCTTGGACATCTACTTTTCAATAGCCTATATCAATGAAATGAACGTTTACACGAATTCCAATCGAATGGATGGAAATTGTATTTGTATATTTTAGGCTGACAAGTAATTAGAGGTTGCAATAAAACAATTCCCACTAATTAAACCACTTAGGCACTGGAGCTGAAAAAAGCTCCATCCTTTTTTTAAATAAAACAACTAATTGTGTAAAGGGAAAAATTTGTCCTTGATAAATTTTTTATGAACCATTTAAATTATGGAAGCATCGTGTTCACAAAATTGAAGATCTCAATAACAAAAAAGTTTGAATTACAACTTAAAAGTGCACTTTAAATGTGTAAAAGAAATTCTAATTACACCATGCTATTATATTTTATATAGTAAGTGCTGGTCACACTAAGATGTATATTTCGAGGGCTTCCTTTGCCTCAACAACTAATTTACATGAATAAATTTCATAGAAATTTTAAGAAAAGAAATATAAAATTTATTGTCTCCATGATTAAACAAGGATTGATGGCAAATGCATTTATAAACGGAGGTATAAGACAATAGATCAATCCTCCTAAAGAATTAGAAAAAATTCCGAACAGTGTAAGGAAATTGATTCTTCAGCAAAAATGGACAAGATACAGACTCCACAATAGGGACTACACGATTACAAGAAATAAATACATATATTATTTCTAGCCTATGTACATGTAGGTACATTTTTCAATGTTTTTAATTTGCATTGTTTTAGGCCCCATTTACATATTTATGAAGCTAGTTGTGAATGCATTTCAGAAGGCGGAATGCAGCAGATCTAAATTCCGAGTTCATTACAGCGTACGCGAAAAAGTTGACTGCAACGTTAACCATTACAAATAGTGTCGTCATTTTTTGATATACACTGTCAAATTCCCAAAGAGGATTTTTAAAAATCGTTGTAAGAAACCAGAAATGAACTTGATCGGGAAAAGTTGTGACCATGAAAATAATTGTGACTATAAAGAGCATGCGTGTAATATTAGCCTTTGCCTTCAATTTAACAGATCCAGAGGTCCGAGGTCCTAAACATGTGTGAGATAAACTATTAGAAATGAATTTAAATAATAGGAATAATAAAAAATATAATCAGGAAAACTTCATGGCTGCAAAGTATTGATTGCATTCAACGCATTTGATTTTGAAGATAAGAACTTTGGTCAATGCGATTATGGTAATATATGTTTAGATTTGCAATCATATGTACAGTATGTGTATGCTTTCCTGAAAATAGTGTGAGTTACAAACAGCCCGGATTAGAACCGATTCTCCCCTAAACTTCAATAGCCTTACTGACTTTTTCAATTGTGATAAGAAAGGTTGGTTTGCGAAATAATACACAAGCCATTTTTAGCCAATAACTTTTGATTCATTACGTTGTAGACTTTGTAAGTATTAACTTAGTTTATCAAAACCCATAACGCATATTACCTGAAGCCGAAATTTTTACAGCAATACATGTGTAGCAAAATATTGGAATAACCAATTGTAAGACCAAATAATCTATCGAGTTAATAATTCCAAAATACGCAGACGAAGAAGTTGTATAGTCCTGAGTACAAAAGCTATCAACAACGTTTACAGAAGTGATGTCCTTTATTACGAACAAAGTACCAGAAAATATCCAAGGGATACAAGAGAGAATGAAACAAGTTCTTTTTCCAAAGCACTGTTTATAAAATATTGGATAGACAACCGCTGTAAATCTTTCTATTGATATTACTGTGATAATTAATGCTGAATTTCTGACTGTCTAAATATATGATATAAATATTGCTCGTAAATTCACATATAGAAAATTATAATGTCGTGGCATTTTCTATTTCAAAACTCTTTAATAGTGGACATAAAAAATAATCAATTATCAATAAATTGTTCTTATGCCGATACGATAAAAAGGTTTAGAACATAAACCGAACATTTATGCCATTTTTAGCAACAACACATATCTTTTTTTGCAGGGAAGTTATAGATTAGTACATTTATTGATTTAAGCAAACTTTAATAATTAATTTTTGAATCAGTCATTCGGTTAGAGCACTGAAGATGAGATATTTTTTTGAATAAAATTTAATATAGCAATTAAAGGTCGTCTTAGAGGTTGCAAACTTTATAATATCATTGATATACATTCTTAGTAATGTTATAAGAAATTATTAAATTAAAATATTTTAAGATGACTGTCTGGGAACATATTTAAAAATGCCCGGGAGGCTTGGAGATCTGTTTTGGGTTTCCTTCAAAAACTCTTCAATGTATTACAACAATAAATGAGTATGTTAAAATTGTTCATCTTTGCTTAATCCTTTGCGAAAATAAGAAACAGATGCCAACAAAAATATCAAAGCAAATTGTAAAAATTATGGCATTTACATATATTGTAGTTATAATTTAAAGTATCATTTTAAATACAGTGTTGCTTCGAAATTCGTATTGTATGTAAAGGAGAAAATTACAATGAATGCCCTGTTAACTAGTATTAAAAACATATTTCTATTAAAATTGAAAAACGTTCACTTAGTTCTTAACAAATCCCATTATCTTTCAGTTAATTAGATGAACGTTATCTTCTTGGTGATTAAAACATTTTATTTTAGTACTAAAAAATAGCGAATCACTTGTATTCTTAAGGCATATAATTGCTCCATTACAAACAAAATTTCTACAAAATTTGAAGCTTGATGTATACATCAAATAAAATATGAAAATATTTGCAATTAAGAATGACCTGCTGAAAAAAGAAACAGTCAACATTTTGAGATTTCCTTCTCTTATTTAAGCTTGAAAATGAATGCAAATTTGGAAATATTCAACTTTTAGAAAACAATAATTAATGAATATATAATTTCTTGATAATACAAACTTAGAGTGATCTTACGTTTGTTTGTCTATTTAAAAGCATTATTTTTTCATTATCTTTAACTAGAAAGATATTTTTGATTTGTCGGATATTAAGATCATCAATTAAAAATAGAGAACCTTAGCATTGCAATTACTTCAATCAATTGATATTTCCTCCATAAGCATATGGGAAATCACAACCATATACAATAAATATCCCTTGCAAGATACTATAGTACTTCAGGACATTACATATTCCATTACTGATAAAAAATTTAAATTTTACTTGATAAACAAAATTATAATTTCTGAAAATATAAAATTAGATTTAAATAAAAATCAAATTCAGTGTTTATGAAATAAGAATCAATAAAAATTTTACACACTTTCCCACATTTAATTATCATTGATCAATATTACTATGACTTATATTTCTAAAATATAATTTCATATGTACTCACACAATTGAAAACTGCACACCCACAAAAATATTGTTATTGGACTTACTGAAAAAAAAGCATTTTGAGATTTTAGTGAACATGCTATTCTTCCTAAAATAACATTCTGTGGAACCTTTCCTGTGAATGTCTTTAAAGTTGGCGTGAGCAGAGTGATCGACATTATAAATGATTCAAGACAATCATTGAAAGCCAGATGACCAATCAAAAAGTAGTGATTGTTGCGCATAGATTTCGTAGTAGAGATGACACTCAAAATGATCAAATTAGAAAAAACTCCAAATATACTTACTGTGATCATCAAGTGACGAATGATCTCTGTAAGAATCGGAGATTCGATTTCTTGCGTTGAATTCATATTTCATTTAACAGAGTATTTAAAATCCTAATTTATATATTGATAGCATTAAAAGTTGAATTTCATTCGTAAGCAATTCAACCAATCAACAAAGGTCATGGAGCAGAATTTTTTTAAGGGAATAGTATTTACATCACTTGGCTCAGTTATAACAAAGAAAAATTTTACTAAAATGCACTGTTCAATATGTGTATTAACCTTGAAAATATTGCAACATGTCTTTTTCTGTAAGCTTTTCAAAACTTCTGTTGTCATTTATAGACCCAAAACTATTTGAAGTGTTCAAAATATTCATCACATCAGCTCGGTCTTTATGGTGGTTCAAACCGGACACACTATTAAATAACGTCTTAATTTCGAAAATATACGCTCACCTTACGCTCTACTATTAACGTAAAAAAGTTAGGCATTGCAAGTACGTCATTTTATTCATTTTTAAGACAGTGTGTAATTCACTAAAATCACAGAAATTTTCGTAGGTCATCATTGTACGCAACAAGTCTAACTCTGCTGCTTACAAAAAACACCTTAAATATTTAAAACAATGGTTTTTGATTTGACAGAAAATCATTTCAAAGTACTAATAATTTTTTAAGAACACATATAATAGCAAGCATACATGCAAACGGATATTTTGCTATTTTTCAATAAACACAATAAACAATAAACCGTTTAGAAGACGTCTTATAACACGTCCTAAAATGGTTTAGATGGCGTTTAGAAAACGTCTAGAAAACTTTTAGAAATGGCATCTATGTCAAGTGTAGAAGACGTGTTTAAGACGTTTAGAAATGCTTTAGAAGACGTTTAGACGACGTCTACAAGACGTTTTACAATATCATTTGTGGATACTCGATGTCATTCAGCAACGTTTAAAAATGGTGTTTTATAAGGCGTTTAGAAGACGGTTAGAAAATGTTTTAGAACATAGAAGACGTACCTTAAGACATCTTACGACGTGTTATACCATTATAGGACGGTTATAAAACGTTTTATTGTTTATTGGGAAGATCTGTGATAAAAATACCAATGAGCAAATCTCACAAATTAGTTTCGAAACCTTACATTACAATTCTATACGGATTTGAAAAAAAACATTTTCAAAAATTTGCTTAAATTTAAGTTTTAGACAGTGGTTAAACATAATTTGCCAGCAGCCTTACTCTCTCTCTCTCTCTCTATATATATATATATATATATATATATATATGTGTGTAAATGGAACCGAATCACCCAAAAACGTCAACAAACTCATGGTTGTTCGCTACTGCAAACGCTTGAATCGAACCTGAATAATTTGTTNATATATATATATGTGTGTGTAAATGGAACCGAATCACCCAAAAACGTCAACAAACTCATGGTTGTTCGCTACTGCAAACGCTTGAATCGAACCTGAATAATTTGTTTTGGTACATGTTTCTCTTTTAGATGTATTTAGGTTTAATTATGTGTATAATATACATTAAAAATATTAGTCTAATATCTTTTTTGAAATTCCGGTTGGTTTTCTAAGGATTTTGTTAGAAATGATAAACAAAAGCTTTTAATGGCAGTGAAGCTGCATATTTTCATTCCGGAAATTCTGCAACAGCATTCTTAGCAGGCAGGGAGCTTTGCGGCAGTTCAGCAATAAATCTTCTCCAATGTCTGTGAAAATATGTGGTTTCCGGTTTTAGTAATTTTCTCGATTTATTCCGTACAGATGAATTTCTGGTTAAAAAATATAATCTGGAATTTATCTTAAACGTCAAGATGGATAAAAACTATGCCTATACCTTAATAAATGTGGATCATTCTTCAAAAGGATTCTGGGAAGAAGTTCCAATTTATAGAGGCAAAATATATTTAGATTTAGATATTTATGTTTAGAGTATTTGGTGTAATTTTGTGAAGTAATAAAATTTGGTTCCCTGTTTAAATTTTAAATACCTTTAAATATTGAAATTGACTTCATTTTTTGTTTAACTTTTGTTTAGTTCTTACATTTGTAGACGTATACTTTCTGAAAAAGTAGGTTTCCATGGCGGACTCTAATGTCATTAGTTAAAATAATTAAAACAGCTACAAAGCCTAAATTTAACTGAAATATAACTGCCATTACAAAAAATTTGTTCTGAACATTTCGAGATGATAAAAAGTATAAGCGCACTTTTCAATATTTATGAATTTAATCAATAATTCAAGTGGAAGTAACGGGAGCTACAGAAAAACATGTCCGGGAATTAAATATGGGAAGCTAATTCTAGTAAATAACTAGACCCGCAAATGAATTTTTTAAATTCACCCCTTACAATGACAACAAGACTACGGTCCTGATTCAGAAGAAACAGCTACATAATGCATAACCAAACATTTCCACATACAAAATTTGAGATTTTAAAAAAGGTGTTTTGTGTTAAGCCTTTAGTAAGCTTGTTAAGTTAAAGAAAACTGAAGAAGAAATGCAATTCATAACATTAAATTTGTGATTGACTTGAAAAATACCCTTATTTGTATGGAAATTATAGATTTAATAAAAAGACATGATGTTGGGTCAATTACTATGATAAGCGTTATTAGTACTGATATACAAACTTCTCTTCTCTATTACTTTTGTAGTGAATTTGATTTGTTGTGTAAAAAATAATGAAAAAATGCACTGCTTCATTTTATTTTCAACTGTTTAAGGTTGGTCCTTTTCTATATTTGTGCCCTCCACTAATAACTTCATATAAAATGCCTTGGTTTATAAGCATTTCATTTTTCACTAATAACCGCAAGTGCACGTAACATATCTTATGTAACCCTAGCCATAAAAAAACAAGAAAGGTTTATTATAACTGATAGATTAATATTAAATTCGTTAACGTGATCAAGATAAAAAGAGGTAGGTTTGTTTCTGTTATTCGTGTTCCCTGAATTCCTTGCTGTGAAATAGAATAGTTTGACATCGGAAAATCTAAGCTATCTTATAACCGCAACCACACTAAACGGTTTCCGCCTTTTTCTGAAATATCATAAAATTATACTTCAGCCAAAAACACATCATTAATAAGTGGGCTGTAAGTAATAAACTGACATTAAATTTGGAGACATTTCATTTCATATTTTACCAGCTGGTTTCTGATTAATCATTTACCGATAATGAAATCAGTAATCTGTCTTTAATCATATATTACGTAGAATTAAATCTTCAAATCTCTATTATATTAGCATTAATAAAAAGTCAATTCAATGCGAACTCTTAGGTTGACTTAACACTCTATAAATCATTGGTTTTATCAAAATTATGTCATTCTTCACAATATGCTTTCCTTCTATCCTTTTGAAAGAAAACAAAACTATTACCCACATCTTTCAAGCTAAACATCCTGGATTTACTCTTTTTCAATAAACTATTAAACAATAAATATGAAAGAAATTCTTTAAGAAAGCTGTCTTCGTTTTGAAAGTAATATTTTATTAAGATTTAAAAGACTAATTAGGAACACAACTATCAACTTCTAATTCAATCGCGTTGTGTCAATAACAAACTAGATACTATTTCCGGGATTGGAATCACGAATTTTTTCGTTGCGCGCTCAATATTCTAAATGAAAATTGGAGGTTTGTGCTGCTCCTAAATACTCTGTAAATTTCTACAGGTCTCTCTATGTCGATATTATTTAATAATATCAATCAAAAATGGAATTATTCAATACATTATAATAGACACATTATATACATGCAGATATATATATATATATATATATATATGTAGACAAGTCGTCCCATAAATGACTGCTCAAGCAGTTTCTCTCAAAATAATTTCCACAAAGCTTGAAAATACATCTAAATTGCTTGTATACTAAAAGAGACGTCTAATTTGTTCTCTACGTAAATCTTTGAAGTTCATCTAAAAATATCAAGAAAAATTTGCTCTATTCAAGTCGACAATCCATCAATGGCTGAAGGAAGGTGCGATTCGGTCTGATGTTGCATCAAAGAAATCATCCTTCACAATATGACACCAGGGGCGTACCCAGGATTTTCTGACGGGATGCATCATTGTTATTCCCTAATTTTTCAATTTTTTACCAAAAATTTTTTGATTTATCCAGTCAAAATTAAATTTGGAAACCTGACGGGGGGGGGACATTGCACCATGTCACCCCTGGGTACGCCACTGTATGACACATAAGAAGGTGCACTTGCGATGGACTCAAACTCATGTGGAATTGAATTTGGAGCAGTGGTGGCATGTTCACTTCACAGATGAAGCACTCTTTACGCAAACCACTCTGTCAAAAGAGTATTTCCTCCAGGACATGGATAAAAGAGAATAAAATCTCCACAACCACCATCAACCATTGTGGTATGCACATCATGGTGTAGGGAGCTATCAGCGGTAATGGTGTTTGAGAACTGCAACTGATTGAAAGGAGAATAACCGGAGAAACCTCTAATATTTGAAACTATTTAGAGAATTAGATTAGAGTAGAAAAAAATTACAAAAACTTTAGAAAAAATTTAAGAAATGTACTTTTACACCAACAAAGCACAATCGTAGACACAAACATGTTAAACTATTTTAGTTATTTTTTACACTGAGCTCAAAACACACATGGACACACAGACAAAGTTATTTTATTATTATATATTATATGTTTAGTTTGTAGACAAATTGTAGCCTTCAGCAAATACATTTCCTTGAATATTATTGACATTATTATTATTATTATTATTAAGTTGGCAAACATTATTGGGCATAAATAATAAACTCAACGCATGGTCAAATTACTTTTAAAACTGCCCTTTAATTAATATTGTATATTTAATTAGTTTTGTAAATTTTTTTGTCATGTGTTAGTTTATAGTTTTTACATACATTTAAGTAATAAATTTGCTTTGACTCAATATTATTATTATTATTATTATTATTATCGGACTACCGATTAAAATACAAAATCCTATCTCCATATTATCAAATTCAAATGCACATGTTATCAATATTATTTAAATTCAAATTTGGTCAAGCCGCAATTTCGTTTTTAAAACAGTATATTAAATTAAATGAACGTTCTCAAACATTTTATGCTTGGACAAACATTTTAATAGTTTTCACCACACAGCAACTAAATTATGGAAATACTTAAATAGAGAAATTAAATTTGAAAAAAATTACAAGAAATTCAGAAAGAATTGCGAACATTCCTAGACAATGCATACTTAGCGACAATAATACACTACATTCATTTGAAAATTTTGTATAAATTGCGCACACAACAACACACATCCACATTTTAATATTATATATATTTATTATATTTGTAAATAGCTTTTTGTAGTTTTGTAGTTTATAGTTTTTTGTACTAGTTTCTTGCAGCAATAAATTGCTTTTGAATCTTATTATTATTATTATTATTACTAATATTATTATAATTACTACTACTATTACTAGGCATCAAGTCAAGTCTAGAAAGCCTAATTACTGAATTCAATATATTCACTTCCATTTACAGAGAGCAAAGAATTTATATTATAAAATATGGACGTACATAGATTAATATTGAACAAATGTTACTAATTTGGAACCGCCATTTTGTTGAGAATGAATGCCAAATTATAAGACGAATCAGAAATGAGACACCATAACAAATAACTCCAAGGCATGCTAAAATTTTATATAAGATCTCATAACATTTATGTTTAAAAATATGGTAAATGTATTATTGTGCAAACTGAATTTTTAAATAACTATAATCATTGAAAAATCGAATTTGCATACATACAGCTATGTTTTATCATAGCAAAATTTAAATAAGCTGTGGAAGCACGCAAGTAGAGTGATTATTTTATCCTTCCTCTGTTTTAATCCTTTGCTTAATTCGCATATTAGATGTAATGTACATATGTTTTTTGTATCTATAAAGTACCTCTCAGTGACGATTATATTAGGAATCTATATATATATTTTCTAAATATATAAGGGGTTCAATCTACAAACAGTTCCACATATTTGTATAATTTTCCAAATTAATTCTCCTTATTTCATAGTAGTTCTTGAATTCTTTTGTCTTACAATTTTTGCATATATTCGCATGTCTAGGAAAGAATGTAAAAAACGTATAGCCATTTACTATTTACAAAAATCTGATGATTATATGATATTTCAGTATTAAGGTAGTTTCTACAATATTGAAGATTTACAACGTTAAGACTTATGTCTCTCCGATCGGGGTAAAATGATAAGATGGATAGAATTCTAAGCATGACAGTAATAATTTGCAGCCTCCAAAACATTGGCACTCAAATACACTCTCCGAGAATTTATATTGTAAGAACGAGTGCTGTTCAAAATTTCGTAGAAAGAAATTCTTACAGATGATAATTTAAGTTATAATTTCGTGGGTAAGTTGATCGATGTTAATTATGTTCACAATCATAAAACTGTCCACTTTGGTTTGTCCATTCAGTTATAAGAAGACTGGAAACTCATTGAATCAATTTAAAAAGTGAAAATTCTATAATTTTCTAAAATGATGTTGTGAACTTTACTTTATACATATAAAGTTCGACCTACCAAAATATTTCCAAATTTTTCTACAATTTGAATTTCATTGCAAATTGAGTTTTCGTAGACATTTTGAATATAGAAGTATCGCAAGACTTAACATCCAAGAAACACATTATCGTTCAAGTAAAGGTGTTTAGACATGAATGAAAATATCAATATATGTAAATAAAGAAATTACATTAAAATACCAAAGCAAAACACAGACTTTGATTTAATAGCACTCGTTATTGAAGTACTGCTCGTTAGCATTTTGAAAGTGTCTGCTTATTACTTCAACATTTTGTTTAACATTCAATTATGCGCACACTTCATCCTTTGCACAATAGCTTATTTACCACATAAATACCGCAAAAAACTATCAAAAATTGTAGGATAAATAAATTCCTGCTTGATATGATATGAACAATTTTGCGGTTAGCCCTTTTCTTCATATTTGACAGCAATGTGTACTTTATAAATATACGTATAAAAGTGTATTTTATTATAATTTTGTAAACATAGAAATTCCATTTATTTGGCGTCATTGTATGTAGAATGATGAGACGTACGTCCGGTAGATAAAAGTTTAAAGTGGTCGCCGTCTTTATACCCTTTGAAGACTTATATTTCGAAGAATAGACGGTAGTTCTACTAGTGATGTTTCCTCAAGTAAAATACCCTCTCTGATATATAATGTGAATTTCCAAGCAAAAATTAATCGGTTTTCTTGTGTGTTTTTAGGTTCATCTGTCAAGAAATGTTTAATTTTCCGTATTATTATTACAATGCAGATTTTTTCAAATAGCCCTGTATTGATATTTCAGATAAATTGACGCCTTTTTTCGTTATCATGTCCCCACATTGACATCACTTATTATAGTAGGATATCTGCTACCAATTTAAATAATGCTTTTTTGTCATCACTTGTCAGAACTAACTGCTTACAGCAAAGTATAGAAGATGAAAATCTCTTCTGGCGACCCTTAATATAATATTTTATTATTTAAAGGTAATTATATTCCTGTTAAAATAGATAGTTTCTTGATAGAATCATTTTTCAAAAATGGGAAATTCTTCCCAAGAATTTATTAATATTTTCGACATAATTGTAGTAATTACCAATACATTATCCAATTTTATCACATTATTTACACTCCGTTGAATAGGAGATATAGTTTTTGTTCTTACATCCATATTGTAACGGACCAAAATGTAATTGAAAATAATAGTTTTGATCTGCTTGCCTACTATCCTCCACATCAAAGTGTTGTCTATAATTACGCCTTAGCTGTTGTTAAATTAACCATGAAATTCCTTCTTTGGGGAAAAAGAAGACATAAAACTATCCGACTAATACCAATAAAACAGTCTAACAATTCAAATTTGATTTTCTTTGAATGTCCATGAACATTGAACCTTCTAATTCTTTGCCAATTTTGAAATCAAATTAACAATGTTAATGTTTATCAAAGCTGACTGCAATGACCTCTTTTCTGTCGCATACTAGAGATTTAAATGCTGCACTAGGAAGTCTTTTCAGCCTCAAAAATTTTTCTGTCTAAAGAACAAATTATCCTGATCTGTATTGTGTAGCTTTATCATTACAAACTGTTTTATCCACATATTGAAACAATTTTATGCAAGCCTGATAGGATATGTAATGATGAATATTTGTACTGAGGAGTCTGTAAAATTTGAAAATGTTAACAATCTTTCGATGAAAATTTTTAGAATTCATAAAATTATTCCTATAATGTCTCAGTCTAAAGCCCATGAAAGCAACAAGTAACCCCAACTAATACTTTTCCTGTAGACATGCTACCAGGCTTGCCCTGGGGCAACTTTTTCTCGACTTACAACCAAGGCAATCTTTAGTTATTCATGCCCACAAACCACAAAACATGAATAAAATTTGCCCCTCAAATCTGTGCAACTAAATTTTTGATGAAAATACAAAATGTTTCAATAAAAAGTATTTGTGGACCCTAAGGATTTTATGCATATTTTAATAGGAACAGAGGGCATATTCCATAGATTAAATGGTGATTTGCTGCATATATAAACATTTTTTTAAAGTACATTGCATTGTAGTGTGGTAATGTGCCTTTTCCAAAAAACAATAAAACGTTTAGAAGACGTCTTATAATACGTCTTAAAATGATTTAGAAGACGTTTAAAAGTGATATCTATTTCAGGTTTAGAAAACGTTTCGAGGACGTTTAAAAGACGTCTAGAAGAAGTTTAGAGGACTTTCAGAGGACGTTTAGATATTGTTTAGAAGACATTTACAAAGCATTTAGTAAACTAAAGAACTTTATGAACTTTCAATAATGCGCAATGAACAGACAAAACTGCATTACACAGCATAGATAATGCTGCATACAACTAGTGAGCAGGCACAGAAATTATCAAGGACAAACATGTTAACAGTGACACTTCATTACAACAGTAAAAACTGTAATTTTATAAAATGAATTAATCGTTCTTTGAAGTGAATGTCCTAGTTTATGTTCTTCAACCATGTGCTAATAAGTTTGTGTATTATAAATTTGAATTGAATATTTTTGTTCTAAACAAATTTAAAATATTTTTCGACGCAACATAAAAAATATATTGTCAATTTATTTTGTTCTTGTATTCAAGTATTATTCACTTAATGCTAAAGTTTAATGGAATATATCATACTAATGTAAATTGAGTTGCATGCACTGTTGCGTTATAGTGCGACTACCCAGCCTATGTCTCTGTATGAAACTTAAAACTGCACTGATAAAATACTTAAATCCATTGATTATTTAATAGAATTTTTTCTAGCCTAAATGTATATTAATTTAGGGGATGCAAATTTTAATGTCTATAAATTGTTGTTTTCACCATAATTCATTTATTTTTACTCTACCCAAGGCCGCCATAGGCTGCAAATTGCCCCAGCAAAATAGAATATATAAGCTAAATTTGAGAATTTATAAGAACAAATTGTCTCTCACAAAATTGTGAGAATCAGTTCCTTATTTATTCAATAAAGTTTATTATTTATTCAAATAAGTTTGAATGAAGCGCGTTGTGCTTAAAGACCGAGATTTTAGTGGAGTCAGGCTTACTGAGTGCGCGACCTACTTAAATTTTATGACGTATGCGAAAGAGGAAAAAGTTTTTGTAACGTGTAACGCAGAGTTAGAAACGGTTCGACCTGACCAGCCGATTGGCAAGCAGTTCGATTGGTGCCAGTCTGGTCGGGTCAGGATATTTGCCATGCGGGTTGACACTATTCACTTGGCCTACTAGAGAGTACTGCTAGTAAACCCGAAGACTGCGCGCAGTACAGTACTCCTAAGATAATAGTTTTTGATTAAATTTATTGCAAACAACTAGTGATTAATCCCGGTGCTTTTACTAGTANCAGTATAATTCTTAAACATAATTAACCTTCTGTGTTCTTTCACTTAACTTTGAGAAGGTATCCGCATCAAGTCTCAAATATTCAATTCTGGTGGCTGGTTGAAACCGGTCAAAAATTTAGGAAAATAGACTGGTTGACTGGCCGGTTGAGAAAAAACTTAGCTGGTTCAATCGGGTCAACAAAAATCCTATCCGGTTCGGATTCAGAATACATTAAATAGTTTGCGAGTTCTCTAAAAATGCATAAGAGATTATAAAAAATTACCAAATAGATTAGAGTCAAACACATTTTAAAGTTAACAATTCTTTAGTTATTAATAGACTGTATTATTTTAGTAATGGATAGAAAGCATAAATTTATAGCTTCAAATGACACCGACATTTCCAAACACAACAGCGATCGTGAATAGAAACATTAATAAACCAGATCTAAATAATAAGGTTGAAAAATTAAGAAAAGATGCACTATAATTTATGCAGCTTTAAAAAACCNGGGTTGACACTATTCACTTGGCCTACTAGAGAGTACTGCTAGTAAACCCGAAGACTGCGCGCAGTACAGTACTCCTAAGATAATAGTTTTTGATTAAATTTATTGCAAACAACTAGTGATTAATCCCGGTGCTTTTACTAGTACATAATGCCTTTGGTTCTGCACTCTCTCTTTCTCTCTCTCTCTCTTTTCTTTCTTTTTTATTTAGGAGAATATATTTAAAAACATCAGAAAAGCTTTTCAATTATAAAAGCGTTTGGGGTGAAAATAAAAACTATGTATTTTGCTTGCTAAAAAGTAATGAAGTTTTCAGACAATGTAGGCACATAATACCAAAATTGCTGGCATCATTTTTAAAGTTCTTTTCATTTTAAAAATGTGAGTGAAAATGCGGAGACTTGCCTCGCTCACCTGCTAATAGTAGTCGATTAAAGCATGATTTTCTATTGCTAGCAGCGTTTTGCAAGTCAGAATAATTTTTGTTGTCCAAACTTCTGTATTTAATTTTTGTCAAAGCTTGCAACAAAATGTCTTCACACTATTTTTTGTAATAAAGGTAAGTAGTAATACTTCCATTATATTAAACATCAGTTTTTTATATTGGATTGGCGATACATTAGAATTTACTTTTGCAATTTCATTACATGTATATACATCGTCCTAAATCGGCTGAATTTTGACCGCTACCGACAAAAAACCGGCTGAAATTTATAATTAATTGGCCTCCAACTGACATTGCCAATAAACTAGTCCTACCAGACGGCCATGGATTTCTTGATGCAGGTAATATTTTTGATTTTACCACAGTGTATAAATCTGCTCAATAACATATCACATTGTTCTACATTCAATTTGGTGTCATATAGATACAGTCCTTTAAGTTTTATAAATCTAATTCACTCCAGTTTACGCATCTCAGCTGAATTTCCCGCAATGTTATTGTGATACCAACCTCAGAAGCCGAGTCTGAGCTCAACTTCTCTACGGCAGCAGTTGGCTAATGAAAATCGTACTATTTTAAAAGCAAATGTTGCTGAAGCACTTGTGGTCTTGAAAGAGTTTACAAACGTATCTAGATCCTTAATTGTACCGATGAGTTACATACTTTGTAAATTTGATAAACAGTATAATTCTTAAACATAATTAACCTTCTGTGTTCTTTCACTTAACTTTGAGAAGGTGTCCGCATCAAGTCTCAAATATTCAATTCNACTCTGTTTTTATCACTTTATGCAATTACAATAACTTAAAGCTATTAAAAATTGAAATATTTTCAGGCTTCTTCCGTATGCATGTTCAGGAAAACAACAGCATGTGCAAAAATATAACCACATGGTATACGCCACTTAGGTTTAAAAATATTCACTTAATAAATATTAACACACGCACCTTTATACAAACTAAAAATTAAAGTTGATAGTTTGTTGAGTGGGAGAGGCAAAACAACTTAACAAATAAATCGAAATGATTTAAAAATTACTTTTTGGAAATATTAGGGACCTTCAGCCTGCAGTTGCTAAATTTAGTGCCGACCCGACCCAAAGCACCTGTGAATACATTTTTCAGCACGGCTGCCCTCGAGGCGCACGTGGGCAGTGTCAACCCGGAATTTGTAGAGTTAGTTCCAGTTGAGAAAGTCAGTTCAGTAATACCCGATTTAATGTCAATACCTGTACGAATGTAAAAATCAAGCTTTTCTACTTGTATTTGTTAAAACTAACCACATAATGATTTCATGGATTCTAAGTTGATGAATGCTCATGGAAATGTGTATTGTACGGTAAAATCGATGTATTTTAATATAATAACATGTTATTGATAGCTCGAGATTATTATTANCAAAAAGTTAGTTATTAGCAACTTTAGCAATCATAAAAATCCGTTGAATGAAATATATTGCCCTTTATCTGGCAATTTCCCATATCCTGATATAACACAAAACTTAGAAAATCGGAATATATTCTTTATGCTTCAAAACACTTAAAAAACCTTGCTATAAATTTTGTTATATTATAATATTTACTATTGTACCCCGTTAAACTTTAAATAGTTATACTCGTCCACTATTTCTAATACAATTTTTTATCTAAAATGTGTATTAATTGTTTCTATTAATACTATTATTTTATTTCAATGCAATGCAAATTCCAATACTGTATATGCATGTACATGTACACCCTTAAAATCTATGGCTATTATTAGTGATAATTATGTACCGTTATCACAAATTACATTTATGAAAATAGCTTAATGTCAGAGCTGAATTGGGTTACCAGTTCACTTGATGCATGGGCTAGCTTTGAACAATTGACCTGAATTGATCTTTCATTTGTCAAATGTACAGAAATTTGCCCTTGCTTTCTACATTCCTATCCTTTGGTACTGCTATGTCTATCACTGTTCCCAATCTTTTCTCGTTGTCTACTACTACTATGTCTGGCCTCCGTGCTTCTATCACCTTGCTTGTCCAGACTGCCATGGGTAGATAATGCTGATGAAGTAGGGGAATATAGCAGGAATGAAAAAGGGAATAGAAAAACTGATAATAGTAGGACATGAACAAGCAAGGCCGTCATTAAGAAAGGCCGCGTCATTGATTATTCGTCGCAAGTGAACGATAGCTGCGATAATAATATTTTATAATCTAAATTGAGCAAATAATTTAATTATAAAAAAAGCAATTTTTGTGTTTATCAACAACCAAATAACAAAATTACAAAAATTTGTATATATATATTAAAATTTCACTGTCTTTTTAGCATTTTCTGGCTTCCACGAACATATGTATTTAGTTCAGTTATTGAAAAGTATGTTGATTATTGACACATGCGTTGAGTTTTCACAATTAAAAGAAAAATTATGAAATTCATGAATTGATTCAGAAAATCTTGAAAGGAATTTACGACAGACAGTACGAACTTCAATGAACAACAGCATCTTTGAAGTTGGAAAAAATTATGATATCATTTTTTGAAAATAAATCCATTTCATCTGGAATGATTGATCGAGTTAGAAGTTTAGTTGAATTGCGAGAGGAAACATGATTTTGATGAATTAAGCAAACGATTGAATCCCTAAAAACCATATGTTCAAATTTTAAATATTTCATCTTTATATAATCCAATTTCAGACTCTGTTTTTATCACTTTATGCAATTACAATAACTTAAAGCTATTAAAAATTGAAATATTTTCAGGCTTCTTCCGTATGCAAGTTCAGGAAAACAACAGCATGTGCAAAAATATAACCACATGGTATACGCCACTTAGGTTTAAAAATATTCACTTAATAAATATTAACACACGCACCTTTATACAAACTAAAAATTAAAGTTGATAGTTTGTTGAGTGGGAGAGGCAAAACAACTTAACAAATAAATCGAAATGATTTAAAAATTACTTTTTGGAAATATTAGGGACCTTCAGCCTGCAGTTGCTAAATTTAGTGCCGACCCGACCCAAAGCACCTATGAATACATTTTTTCAGCACGGCTGCCCTCGAGGCGCACGTGGGCAGTGTCAACCCGGAATTTGTAGAGTTAGTTCCAGTTGAGAAAGTCAGTTCAGTAATACCCGATTTAATGTCAATACCTGTACGAATGTAAAAATCAAGCTTTTCTACTTGTATTTGTTAAAACTAACCACATAATGATTTCATGGATTCTAAGTTGATGAATGCTCATGGAAATGTGTATTGTACGGTAAAATCGATGTATTTTAATATAATAACATGTTATTGATAGCTCGAGATTATTATTATTATTATTATTATTATTACATCTCACAGCTTCATGCTGGTATCCCTCTCAGCTCGGGGAACTCACCAGTTCCCAGGGAGTCTGAGAGCTTTCCTCAGGACTCTAGCTGTTCCTAACAATGCTGCCTTCTGTGCCACCACTCCTCCCAACTTTGATACTCCTAACTCCTACAAGTATCTCTTATGCTTCTTACTTACTGCTCCTAGGGCTCCTACTACTACCGGGACTACTTCAACCTTCTTTAACTTCCACAGCCTTTCTATTTCCTCTGCTAACTCTCTGTACTTGTCTATCTTCTCCTTCTCCTTGCTTTCTACGTTTTCTGTCCTTTGGTACTGCTATGTCTATCACTGTTCCTAAACTTTTCTCTTTGTCTACCACTACTATGTCTGGCCTCTGTGTTCTATCCCTTTGCTCGTCTGTATGTTGAAGTCCCACAGTATCTTAACCTTCTCATTTTCTATGACGCCCTGTGGCTTGTGCTCATACCACTTGTCTCCTGCTTCTAACCCATGCTGCTTTCAAACTCCAGTGTATCATTCTTCCCACCTTGTCATGCCTGAACTTATACTCATTCTGTGCCAACTTCTCACACCCTGNTAATCCAAACTCCAACCCTGAATCTCTGCTTGCCTTCTCCAATGTCTCCACTTGCTTCTGCAACATCTTCCTTGAACTAGCATACATCTTCAGATCATCCATGTACCATAGGTGTCTCACTGCTCTACCATTCTTCTCCAGCTTATACCCTATGCCTGTCTCCTTAACTTTTCTGTGATAGGGATTAAGCTAACTACAAACAGTAGTGGTGCTAAGCTGTCTCCCTGGAATATGCCTCGCCTAAACCTCAACCTGTGTCCATCTATCTCAGTCTGCCACTTTCCCATCTCCCTCTCTAGAAACTCAACCCATTTCCGTGAAACTCCATTGGCCTCTAACGTCTTCAATACCCACCTATGCGATATGCTGTCATATGCCTTCCTGTAGTCTATCCATGCCATTGCTAAGTTTGTCTTCCTTCTTCTACAGTTCTCCACCACTGCCTGGTCTATTAACAACTGATCTTTGCACCCTCTCGTCTTTGTCCTGCATCCCTTTTGTTCCTCTGGTATCAACCTATTCTGTTCTAAGTAACATGCCAGCCTACTTGAAATCACTGAAGTTAGCAATTTCAAAGTTGTTGGCAGACATGTTATTGGACTGAAGTTGCTTGCCTCAATACCTTTCTTTGGGTCCTTCTGTATTATTATTATTATTATTATTATTATTATTATTATTATTTTAATGTTTATTAAGCTTACAAAGTTTGAAATGAAGCATTATAAAAATTAATAACAATATTTTAAAATTACAAATATATTGATGAAATAAAAAGTAGATATTAAAGGCAGTTAGCTAATAATGAGTAAAAAGGTATAAAATGATTTTTTCTGTAGCTTGATAAGTAACTTTCAAGACGAAAGTGACCAGAACGAGGAAGGCAATGAGGCAATAGAGATGATGGGATTTTGCGATCATTTCATTGAAAAGCTTCATTGCCAAGTGAATTCTTTCATAAAGTTGAGATCCATAGTCAATTATTGATAAAACTAGAGATGAAAAAACGGTATGTAAAAAGTTGCTATTTGTGTAATTTTTTAGTTGTATAAAGCAAAATAAATTACGCGACGCTTTTTTACATATTTTTCAACGTGATCATTCCATTTAAGGTTCGAGGTTAAAGTAAACTAGAAGCTTTTTACTCATAACAATGGGAACTCATGAGGGCAGATCAATTTCACAAATTCTAAATAGCTTTTGCCATTATTTGTTAAAGTTAATCCTAAGCATGTTCCTTGTGGCCCAACTTTCGTTGATGTACCATGTCTAATGGCATCTGCAATTGATGTGATGAAGAAATCGCAGTAAGCTTCGAGCTACCAGAAACGATGTTTTGAAAATAGAAAGAATTATTCAAGATATTCACACAAAATAATGCTTTATATCAGGCTTCCATTCCATATAAACTAAGAATTAATTCAACTGTGATGTCTCATGTTATGTTAACGCATTGTTGCTATTACACTTGCATGAACTTCACTTAGCTGTACAAGTGGTAAAATATAATTTACTAAATTTGCAGAAAGAAAATAAAGACAATGAATTATTAAGGATAATAACGGAAACCATGTTCTTTTTGAATACAGGAACTAATGAATTAATTGGCCATGCGATTTGTTCTGCACCAAATCTCCTTATCTCTGTGAACACGCCTGAATTTTTTGCATAGGATGATGCCAGTACGAGGTGATTTAATGAATAATATATATAATTTGCAAAGAGATATCCTCAATTATTTCACCAGTACAGCAGAATAATTACAATAATTACAATATAATGAAAATTGAAACAAAAACTCATACTGGAGCATATAAGTGTAATCGCAAAATGCTCAACGCAAGAAATAATCAGCACACCATAATCAAGCATAGAGCTTGATCACTTAGTATCAAGTTTAAATAATAGCATAGATGTAGTCATTTTAACAAAAACGGATAGGAGGAGTTTTTATTATGCCAAAATGTTTTGTTCCATATCATTATGTAAATGTGGCAGGCCAATTATAGGACAGAATTTTAAATTTGGGTTTGTACGATTTCATTCTGCTCATATGGCATCCCTACTATACTCTGGGCCAATGTGAATATTAGATGAAGTGAAATTTTATTAGTGCCTGTTATTAATACATTTTATGGTCAATGTTCAAACATTAAATTTTACCAAATATGAAACTTGCAAGACAATACTATATCATTTCTGTTTAATGGTAACATACAAAAATTTATAAGAAGCTAAACGGCATTTAATAAACTCTTTACGAAGAATGTTATGCAAAGTTTAGTAATGGGCTGTTGTGTAGACAATGAAAGTGGGAAATGATAAAACATAGCTACACAGCAATGCTGTTAGAAAATTATGAACAAATTTCGCAGTTAATTCTTTGGGATGCTTTATATATCGTCATTACAATGATTGCTGGAATAATTTTAGGAAAAATTTTTTCAATTATTTTGGATCTCTGTTATATTAAAAAGAAAGCTACAAAGATTATACAGAAAAAAGCAGTAAGACCATCACAGGTAAAATTATACCTTTCAGAATCAAGCCCTGAAATATCCCTAAAGTCATTTCGCAACTTGAATTTTGATTATGAAACTAATGTCTATGCAAAGAGTAAATTTATAAGTAATAAAATGCATATTCCAAGGTTAGACATAGAATCAAATAATGAAGATTCCTTCAGAAAAACTTTTGAAACTGAATATATTAACAATGAAACTGTACAGAAAAACGAAGAAGTTTCCCCATCCACTAGAGCAAATAGGCAAAAATATGTTCCTACTATAGAAACTTTGGATGCTAAAAATTCTTGTTGTGTTACGAATCAAATTAGTTTACAATGTCATGATTTCAATTGCCTTAAAAACTGCAAACATGTTGGTGATTCCCCTACAATTTTAAATTGTCGAAAATTGCGTCAATCAAGTGGGAATTTACCATCTAGATTACATTCAAAAACCGAATGTCTGCAGAGCTGTATTGATGAAAGTGTAAAACCATTGCATGAATGTACAGCATTAGAAGGCAGCAGTGCTTCCACTAAAGCAAGAAAAAGGATAGTCACAATGAAGTCTAAAAAGTGCGTCAGATACTCATTAGATACATCATTGACTCAAATTCAGCTAATAAAATCACTAAAATTTATCAAATGCAGACAACGTCAAGTTGTTCGTGTTGATAAACCCATAGCACGTGTTAATTTTAGAAAAATTTTAACTGATAGAAATGTTGATACTTTCAATTATGTGGTCTTTCCGAAACAACGGACTTCAAGAAAGAAATATTTTGTTGCCAAGAGTCGAAACCCATACATTGAAGAAATGGATATTACTGCACCTCTGGATAATTCACTGATTGACGTATTTTCTAAAAGAGGAGATTCACAAGGGGATTTTGAAAGCGTAATGCATTCTCATGAAGTGAAATTCCAAGAAAACGGCAATTTAATTCCTGCAGAATTCGCTCATTTGCCAGCAGAAGAGTGTCATCATTGTGGAAGAAATGATAGCAAGAAGCCAGAAGAAAAACAAAAACCAGAAAAAATTGAAAAAAAGCAAAAAACAAAAAAGAAAAGAAAAAAAGAAAAACCTAAAAAAGAAATTCCAGTAATTCCATTAAATACTGATCCTTTAGAACAAGTTGCTCTTAATCGGTATTGTAAAATTAATGTTTTTGACCGTCTATATGCACAAAGAAAGTAATTTTCATTTCTATCGTGCTCCTCTCAGCAAATGTAAAATTATGCTCTTTAATATATATATGTTAATGAAATTCAATCACGCATACAAAATACTATCATTAATAAATTGCTAAAAATTTACATTTCAAATATGAAGTAACTAATAAGTATATCAGAATTACAAAGGAACTAACATTTACTCATCATTTATCGGATTGCTAGACAACAGTTTGATTTTTTCTATGTATTCTTCATTGATTGCCTCAATTCGATTGTCCCGAAATTTCTTAAAAACTTTCAATTCTTCTCTTCTTTCTCTATCGAGTTTTTTCTGAAGCTTTTTATTCCTCTTAGACTTCATAGCTGATTCTATTTCACAATTTTTCACATCAAATGTGTGAATTAGGTCATTCCATTTACCAAAATGCACCTCAGCAACATCCAAAACCCCATGCACAAGTTTATCTTCTTCATTTAATTTCCTTTGTATATCTTCGATGCGGTTATCTAGAGTGGCGAACAACTTATCTGTTTTTGAAGCTGTTTGATTCAGAAATCGCTTTGGTAATAAACATAAGTTCAGTGTCTTAAAATTGTTTTCAACAAATTCTATACAAAGTGAATTTTGCATGTGTATTTTGCTAAATATTTACTTAATAATTACTTAGAGAATCGTCATATCCTTTTGTTTAGTCACACTCAGCATTCTAACACCATTAACTATCAGTGATGGCAATTTAGAATAACATAAATTACTGGCTAAATTACAAATTCAATAATAAAGAAGCTACAATGCATGATAATGTTTTCTAACAAGGATTGGATATAATTTCAGTAATAAGGTCTGAATAATTTTTCTTTAGCAAGCTTTTAGTTTTATTTGTTATGCAGGTTCAATGAATTCAGCAATGGGGTATCAAAATTTAAGATGTATTTTAAATTATAAATAGCAATTTGAATATTAAATTAATAGACTAAGTATTAAATTTGTATTAATTAAATTATGAACCATTACTTAACTCTTGATGGAGAGGTACAAGTTCTATAGCATAAGAGAGTTAATTATATTATAAGGAGTTGCTAGAATAATAAAAAGCATCGAAAAAAAACAATAAAAATGGAACTTTAAGTTCCACAAACATGCTTGGAATTTAGAGGCTGCTGTTTTTCAGAGAAACTTCTTATTTCCTCATTACCTTATGTTTTGCAGTGTAGAATCAAAACAGTTTTGTTAATTGTTAATCACATTAATAAATATTTATGAATGTGATTAATATTGTGGTATTACTCATACCATATGCCAATACAGGTACTTAATAAATTATTTGAGTAATTCTATATCATTTTAGTCTTTATATTTTCAAAGAAAATTTAATATTTCAAATGAATTAAAAATTCGAATCTTACCAATCATGTACCATAGAAATTATACAATAACAAATTTACTAAAAACGCATGTCTTTAGTTTCCCTTTGATGCAAGAATTAGAGGATCTTTATAAGTGTAAAG
>CABFPE010000482.1:282694-293935 GCA_900660155.1 Hofstenia miamia
GAATTGAAAAGATTGACAATGATAGTAAATATCAAGCTTCATTTCAGTGTTTCTTCAGACAGAGAGTCACTGCAACATTTTCATTTTCTTAATAGGAAGATATCAGTGATTTCAGTTTGCATTAAATTGCTATATGATTTTGTAATTGAATATAGCTGTCATTACAGATTTACTATACAACTTTGCNACGGTTAAATCTTAAAATGTATTTTTTCCATTTTATGCATGTAATTCAGTACTTAGTATCTTCGATTGCAGGACTGTATTATTTTTGCAAATGCATGAAACGCTAAATTGCAGAATGCAATAAATTTTTATTTACAACCTTAGAAGGATTAATCAGACAGCATCTTAAATAAAAGCATTATTATTGTGAATTTTAAAATTAAAATAAAATATATTGAAATATAGCCTTACATTTTCTATTGTTACAGTTCTATAATATCATTTATTTAGTTTCACTGTAGAAGGATATTAATTTTATACTGTAAAAAATTGTTAATTTTTATTGGGTGTTAGAATATAGATTATACTAATGAGAATGATAACGAATTTGATTGGCTAAAATAAGTTTTGGTGTGCTTAAACAAAGTGGTCTATAACTAAATTTGTGTTTTAAGCATTCATATAAAATGTAAAAAAGTGAAATCACAAGCATTTCTTAGTGGCCCAGCTGGTATTCATGGAAGTTCGTTATTGAATTAAGTTGCACAAAATGTAAAAGGAGGCTATATTTAACGCTTTGTAACAAATCTAAGACAATTAATATGGTTCAGTGGGAAGCTTAAATTGATAATGTATACTTTTTCTTAGATTAAAAAAAGCTTTTCAACAGTATTGCAAACATTTTTTTATTGCCCATCCAATTCAAAGTTTTCAATGTTTCGCTAATATATACAACTTTTAGAATATTCTGCTCTTACTTAGCTCTAATATACATGGATAATCATGAAGGTATCTAATCCAGAGGTGTACAATTAATAATTGTAAAAACAATAATTGACAATTTTTAAGGCAATTATTGAGTGCCTAAGCGTGAAAATATGCAATTATTAATTGTCTATTTCTTACAATTTTTGTTTTGGGGGTTTATCGTTGATAACCCCTACGTCTAACCGTGCTGAGAGGCTTTTCATCCAGGCCAAGTGTATTTTCAGTGAGTATATGAAGAAACGCCTACCAATGTATCTGAAATCCGAGCTGTTCCTCATGGTTAACAAGAGTTTTTGGGACGCATATACTGCTAAGAAAATGATTAGTTGATTTGTACCTTGTGATTTGTAACTTTTGCAGCCTGTGCAATTAATTGTAAAAATTGCAATTATTGTTTTCTATAACTTACTTAAAAAATGTAATTATAGTAATTGCAAGAGGACAATTTAATTAGCCTAAAAAATTTTTCACCCCTGATCTGACTGCAGAGTTCTTGTAAAGTTGAAGTAGACAAATTATTTACCAGAAGCAGTCGAGGTCATGCTAGTGCTTAAGAAACAGTTTGTAAAAAAGTTTGATAATTATTTGTCAGAATATATTTCTTATTCTTCTTTGAAAAGTTATTACATTTGAATAGTAGCAAATTCAAATTGAATAATTGTTTATAATTAATGCAGGCATTATATGCACAACATTAACAATATAAAAATATTACATATTTTACAATATTTGGATAAACGAACTATCTACCCCTTTTCCGAAATTAGTTTGATTAATAAATTGTTTAATTTCAAATGAGTATTATATTTCATCAAAATAATAATTGTTGACAGCTTCATTGAATATATAAAGGCGTTTTGCAAGAAAGCCTTTGAGCACATTAATTGAAGTAGTTGATGCAAGATAATATATTCAAATTTCTTTTGTTTCCGAGACCTATTTCTCTTGCTTTTGCATCTATTTGCGAACAATGCCTTATTCTTTTCGAACACCACAACTAGNCATGCATTATATGCACAAAATTAACAACATAAAAAAATTATATATTTTACTTTGATTAATAAATTGTTTATATTCAAATGAGTATTATATTTCACATTAATTGAAGTAGTTGATGCAAGATAAATATTCAAATTTCTTTTGTTTCCGAGACCTATCTCTCTTGCTTTTGCATCTATTTGCGAACAACGCATTATTCTTTTCGAACACCACAACTAGCTTAGTCAATATCAATCCAGGCTAGCAAATTAGTAAAATCGAGTTTTGTTCAAAGATTATACATTTTAGCATATCTGTTTCCAGTAAAAGATTTGTCAGTTAAAATATTTTCACATCAGTTTCTGTGTTGCCAGCATAACAATAAATTGAGGTGATTGCATGGAAGAATTGGAAGAATAGAGTAGACAATAATAATACTACAAGTATGTGTATTAACTTATTAATTCATTTTAATTCAGTTGTATATGTAACTTAGTGATGTGATTTTTATTAAAAAATTTTTTCATTTTGTTATGGGATGATTTTTTTACATATCAAAATGGAAAATGTTAGTTTTGAAGTAAATTTTAAGCATTTCACACCCTCGGAAAATTTGTATGTTTGATTATGGTCTAGTTTGAAATTTGTTCCTTTAAAAAGAAAAGACCGACATTTAAGAACAGACAACAATTTCTAATTCTCTTCAGTTTATGCTTCATTTGGTAATTGGGAAGCCTGCAATTCCACGTAGTTGATTACAATGAATAATCATAGGATTCTATCTAGAATATGATGCTGATTTATCTGTTCTAATGACGAGTTAACACCTGCTGTATAGGACACAATCATTTTGACTTCATTCAATGGATTTAGCACAAATATGGTATTTGCTTGATCTTGAACAACAGTATTAGCTTTTCCATCAAATGGGCGTAGAACATTCAATTGAATTGCATTCATAAAAATTACTGTAAATTTTATCCTGAACAAGATTGCGATAAAATTCCCATTTTAGTGGCTTAAAATTTTTGCTTAAAGTTAACAACTTCTTGATAAAAAATTTCAGATTGGATCAGAGTTGGAAAACTTATTCCTTTATTTTGTAAATTTCTACAACCTCCATGATATGAATTTGAAAAATTAGATTTCATCTAGATATGTGCAGTAAATCTACAATGTTTATCATTTTTATATTCAACCATTGTTGATAATTATTGTCATCCTCATTTTTATGCCTTTCTCACTATTATACAAAAGTATTGCTGTGCCTATAGTATTTTAAAATATTAACTATTTTTTATAAAAATTCCGATGTTCTAAAAATCATTCACAGTATTTTCATAGCTCCATAACTAAGGTTCATATAATCAAACAGCCTAGCTCCATCAGAGATGAAACTGTGTCCAAAAATCAAACCCAGGTCTAAACAAATGCCTAATTGTTTTAATCCTAGACGTAAAATCAGTTTCCTCAAATATTAATTTTAACCCAAATCCACAAATCAGTACCAAACTCAAATTTGAAAAAGTAAAGAGAACTAAAACAATAGGACATAAGTTAATGAAAGCTTCATATAGACAACCTGTGCTTTGAGCGTGTGATGATTACAGCACTGAATCACAGTTACCTTGAATGTGATTCAGCATGGATTTCATTTCCAAAATTATTTTCACATATCTCAATCACATCAAGAAGACTTTCAAATAAATATATTTTTGCCTTATTAAAATTCAATAAACCTTTACTCAATTAATGTAACGAGACATATGTGTCACTTTGTAAACTTGTGTTCACTACAATTAAACATTACCATACAATCCTTCCTTTTCATTTTGAAGTTTGTATTACATTTCTGTAAATCTATGCAGTAGAACATAATTCATTATATTTCGAATGGAAAATTGAATGGAATATCAAGTATTGTAATCTGCTACATTTATAACATGAGAGAAGTATATTCTACAACAAGAACGACTTTAAATTAGCAACTAATTGTAGTGTGTATAATGCACTGTGGTTTATTGTACAATATAAAATATTTTCTATAAGAAACCTACTTTTTTCTATGTAAAAACGCAGTTATTATTTGTGCTTGTATGATTTTTGTTCTTTGCGGGTGTGAGTATTGGTGGGCACAGATCTTTTAAAAATGTGTGGAGTGGATTGCAAGCTTGTCCATTGGAATTGGAATTAATTGGACTTCAATTGGATATTGGAATTGCTTTCTACAAACAAAATCTGCTATTTATTGGATTCCAATTGGATTTTCATTGGAATAATTTTGCAAAAATTTCCAAAACTAAATGTTTTTGCAATATAGTTTTTTTAATAATTCCTCACGCTATTAAAATATTGGATTTTGACATGGGTTTGATAATACTGGGGTTCTGCGAGATGGGATATTTTTGCTTCAAGTCGAGTCCAGTTAAGTCGGGTCTGTCCCGTAAAATTCAAGTTGAGTTGGATTTCGAATATTGAGGGTTGTCTACGCTCATAGGCCTATCAATATCATAATTATAAAGTAACCATTAAATAATCAACGGTTTTCCAAATACGAAAAAAATATATTCTAGCAGTTAAATTTGGAATAGGCTAAAAACGTGTAATTGATCATAATTGTATTGTATATAGATATAGCATTACCCAATCAATGTTGATGTTATAAAATTAAAGAATGAAAACCTATCAAAGATTATCTGAATAAAGTGTGAAATATATTTGCCAACTTGAAATCGCAAACTTTTTTAATGAAGTGTTAATCCAACTTTTACGAAAGAGTAAAAAATGAAAATTATTGTTTTAAAAATACAAAACAATTCAATCGGCAGGGAGAGGCTATCACCCTAATATCAATAAATTCTATCATCTTGATATTAGTAACGATTATTCAATGGACATTATTGCTCAACACCAATGACTCTAAAGGAAATTTTTGTAGAAAGCTATTTTAAATTAGAAAATAATATTATTGTTTTCAATTAAACAAACATACACTACACTATTCATTTTCAATCAACAAAACTCGAGTTGATTCGACCCAACTCTAAATCAGTTAATGTTTAAATTTCGAGCACTCGCGGGGCCCTAGCTAATACTAGGAATGCACTGCGCTATATCATGGTCACTAATTGCAATATTGTCTCTTAGTCATGTGAACACAAAATAAGTACGTTTTGTAAAATTTTATTTGATTAGAATACAATGACTGGACCAGTATTATTGTGCTTTGTATGATGTTAGTTATAAACTACTAAAATTCTACTAAAATTAACCATTAAATTATATGTTATAAATTATAAAAACAGATAGCGATAGCATTTAACAATTAAAAAATTATTATTTATATTTGTACTACTTTTTGTTGAAACACCAAAATACTGCAAAAGAGGACTATGTCTATCGATATCGACAAAGTGGGTTAAAAATAAAACTAAAAATCGATTACAAATCAACGCAATTCAAAAAACCAAATAGTGTTTCTACTTATGTAATTTATATTTCTACTTAAATAAAAGATTTAAGTTTTAATTTTTGAAGTATTTTACGTTACATGGAATTGCAAAATGTAGTTTACTTAATTATTTTAATAATTTATTTGCTTAGTTTAATCAAAATTACAATTTATAAAAATATTAATTTTATGCATTAAGTGATATAAAAAAAATATTTGAACTCTGTATAATCAACATATTATTGACTGTTTAATTTGAATTTGCGGTGAAAAATTCTAATTTCTTATACTGATTGCTTGGCAACAATGAGTAGGAGTGAGCTTTCCTATGATATCCCCATGTTCAAATGGATAATAGGATTGGCATTATCAGTCCGGGGACTACGAATAATAACAAGTTGTCGGTTTAAAATAAAGTAGAAAAAATGATTAATTTTTATAATTACATGGTAAAGGATCGGTAGGATTTGAACCCACAATCTTCCATATGTTAATATGGATGTGTTTATTACACCACGAACCTTTGCATAATTTATAACAGCCACATGACTTGAAAACACTAACAATAAACGAATATACATTTACAGTCCGATTTGCAGCATGTGGATCAAATTTTAGAATTATTAATAAATTGAAGCAATATCAACTGCTTCGTTGATTGTTCTTTGAGAACATAAATCCATTTTTAATCAATAACTTTTTCCCTTTTTTTGAATAAACATATTCCATTTCGAAATAATGGTGCTATTTGACAAATAACAAAAACATGGCCGCTGCCATACTATTTATAACTAACGTACTTTATAACTAAAATCAGGACACAGTTTATCCAATATAGTCACCACCACAGGTGCAAAAATTTTATGAATAACATTGGCCATCGGATATTTTGTAAATGATGTTAATTACTTTGTACGGATGTTTATGAATATGACAATGTTTTTAAGTTCCAACGTTTAAAAATAGTTGTGAGAAAACAGAAGTTAAGATAACTGATGTTGTCAATATCATGGACAACTCGAAATAAACGAGTTTGCAAATTAGCTTTGAATCCTAGTGAGAGCTTAAAAATAACTTTTAATAATTTGTCAAATGCAAGAAAATAAAACTAAGTTGCACAAGGCGCAATTCTTTAGAAAGTTTTCTCTTCAATAAATGCGGTCTAGTACGATATTAATGCACGTCTATCTGTATTTCTAAATATTGATATACCCTGAATTTTTCTGATGTTGCAATAACGGTGTAAGTTAAAAGTTTCGTATTTATTAACAAATTCATAACAATGTTTTTGGGTGCTGTTTTAAAATAGCATAGACACCCTATGTACGTATAAAATATTGAACAGTCATTGATAGTGTTCTAAGTGCAAACCCACATCGCGGCATTTTGAAACTTAATGCATTATTTCATAAAATGCAATTAATTTTATAAAACTAGTTACTTATGGCGCAGTGAAATAATCTGATTGGTTCGAACTACAAAACAAACGGCCTCATCTCAGGCAATAACTTTCGTAAAATTACACGAGAAACTGTCATTCTATTGTAAAATAATAACGCGGAATTGAGACACAATAATTCTGGCCTCAACGAAAACAAATATGGTGCAATGTTAATCTGAATTTATCTACATTCTACACAAAGAAGCGGAAAATGAATTCTTTTACGTTTAAAATTGAGGCAATACTCCGCAGACATCAGCATAGTTAGTTTTATATATGAAATGCTTNATGCGGTCTAGTACGATATTAATGCACGTCTATCTGTATTTCTAAATATTGATATACCCTGAATTTTTCTGATGTTGCAATAACGGTGTAAGTTAAAAGTTTCGTATTTATTAACAAATTCATAACAATGTTTTTGGGTGCTGTTTTAAAATAGCATAGACACCCTATGTACGTATAAAATATTGAACAGTCATTGATAGTGTTCTAAGTGCAAACCCACATCGCGGCATTTTGAAACTTAATGCATTATTTCATAAAATGCAATTAATTTTATAAAACTAGTTACTTATGGCGCAGTGAAATAATCTGATTGGTTCGAACTACAAAACAAACGGCCTCATCTCAGGCAATAACTTTCGTAAAATTACACGAGAAACTGTCATTCTATTGTAAAATAATAACGCGGAATTGAGACACAATAATTCTGGCCTCAACGAAAACAAATATGGTGCAATGTTAATCTGAATTTATCTACATTCTACACAAAGAAGCGGAAAATGAATTCTTTTACGTTTAAAATTGAGGCAATACTCCGCAGACATCAGCATAGTTAGTTTTATATATGAAATGCTTAACTTCAGAAAGAATATTGTAATTTCTAACATTATATATATTTATAGGAAATCTTTTAAGTGTATAATCTAAATTGCATTATATGCATTTTTCGTTAAAAATTGGCGATACCTGGCCTCTAACAAAGGTCTTATAGATTGGACTTTTAGTGAATTATAGATAGCGCTTAGTACATAAAAATCTTATTCATAGCACCTCTTTGAGGAAAATGTTAATTAAAACACAACAACAAACAGATTTAAATGTCAAAACGAGATTTTTCATAAAATCTACTAAGCAATTAGGATTTGCTGAGTAAAACAATTGAAGAACCCGTTAATTGACAAAATTCCCAAATCAATTGCTGAAGAATTATGTGAATATGAACTACATGCTGTTAGGTGCAAAACAAGTGAAATGACCCTGTTTTTGTAAATAGCTTTGTGAAGAATCAGTTAACCGATACTACATAAGCAGATACAAACGTAAACTAAAAAAGGCAATTTTTGTTTTGAATCAATTTGCACTTAATGGGTTCTTGCACTACATGCTTCAATTATGAAAGCCCTTAGCTTGAGTCCCATATACAAAATATATGTTTATCGCTATAGTTAATGCATATACACTTTGAGTATATTTATTTGATTTTCAGTAACAATTGGCAGGCCCGTTGTAATTGAACCAACTGATACTGTACATCCGCACTATACAAAATATATTTATAACAATATAAACCGAATTTATATTTCCGCATTAAAAATTTATGCAACGCGGTCACGTTAACAACAAATTCGATTTTACTAATCGGTATATAAAATATGGAAATAAATACAAATCGGGAGAAAAATTCCCCGAAAATGCAAAGTATTAAAGTTTCAATATACTTAAAAAACTCAAGTAAAAAGGACTTGATTTACAGCAAAAATGTACTTTTATATTTCGCAATTTGTTTAATAATAAATAATATTTTTTATAAATCCCACGTTTTCTGTGCTATTGTCCGATTCACTTAGAATTTGAAGCGAAAACATTTCATTTCATACACAAGATTTTCTGGAACGCTGAAGTTGTGTCAAAATTTTGTGAATTTCAAATTATTTTTTACTAATTTTTTGGAATCTTTTCAGATATTACCTAAATGTAGTGACATTTGTTTGAAAGATTAGTTTACAGATTCAATATAAGACAACTATAAAACAATTCGGATTTAAAATTGATGACTCTACAACATCAACAGTTACGATAAAGACGATTGTTCATGATATTCACATTTTGATATTTATTATTGTAAAACTTGTTTCCGTAGATCTATCAAACTTGTTTAATCAAATTTCTCATCATATTGTGGTTGATAAATGGAAAATATTTTGATTTCCATGTTGGAACACTGAGTATATAGTTTTTAGGTCAGGTTTAGGTAAATTGTTAAGACAGGTGGATGCAACCAAAAGGAATACATTTAAACAATACAAATAAAAAATAGAATTTCTATGCAATTCCAGGCATTTAAAGGTTATTCGAAAAGTCAATTTCAATCTCAGCTCTTTAATAAGAACATTCGGAACCTTTCAAAATTTATTTCCTGCACTTATTCTTATGATTTGAATTTTACTGAACAGTGGTACCAACATTTTCATACTGCACTTTCTCGTCCTTTACCTACTAAGAACAAAAAGCGCTTGGACTGTCCCTATTATTCTTCCTCTTTCACAAAGCATTTATTAAACATCAAAAACACTTTGACTAGATCTCTTAGTCGCCAGTGGAACCTGCGAGATGCAACTAAGCTTTTTAGGGCAAGCAAAGACCTTTCTTCTCCTGAGGCAGAAAAGATCAATTTGCTGTCTAGTTATCAATTCGGCAATACTAATGATTGTTATAAAGTTTTTGCGTTCGCTAAAATCTACCTCTTCCTTACCCAGTATCCTGAATTACAATGATTTTTTTGTTCCTTATTTAGATCGGCTTCAGTTCTACAATGCCCGGCTGTCAGAAATTATCCCACTATTTTTCTTGATGATGTTCCTTTATCGACCGAGTTAGTCTGCGATTTACTCAATCAGTGTGACAACATCAGCATAGTTAGTTTTATATATGAAATGCTAAACTTCAGAAAGAATATTGTATACTTCTAACATTATATATATTAATTGGAAATCTTTTAAGTGTATAACCTAAATTGCATTATATGCNCTTCTCCTGAGGCAGAAAAGATCAATTTGCTGTCTAGTTATCAATTCTGCAATACTAATGATTGTTATAAAGTTTTTGCGTTCGCTAAACTACCTCTACCTTACCCAGTATCATGGATTACAATGATTTTTTTGTTCCGTATTTAGATCGGCTTCAGTTCTACAATGCCCGGCTGTCAGAAATTATCCCACTATTTTTCTTGATGATGTTCCTTTATCGACCGAGTTAGTCTGCGATTTACTCGATCAGTGTGACAACTCTGTGTCGACTGGGTGTGAGAACACTCCATTTTTTGTTTTGGCATCGAGTGGCCATTTTTTAAACATACCGGTTTATTACTTATTTATGTCCATCATATCGACGGCTGTGTGGCCGATTGCTTGGAAGCCTGCTCGGATTACCCCAAATCCGAAATCAGGTTCTCTGAATATGATAATAGACTACCGTCCTATCAGTATACTTCCCAAACTTTCTCATATATTTGAGCGAATTTTATTTAATTTTATCTATCCACGGGTCATGACGAACATTTCTAAGCATCAGCATGGGTTTATGAGACGAAGAAATACTGTCACTCAATTAGTTGGCTATCTTGACCTCCTTTACAAAAATCGAAATACTACTACTATCACAGTGTATTTTGACTTTAAGAAAGCATTTGATTCTGTATCGCATGATAAGTTATTGGAAAAACTCTGTAACTGGTTTTGACCCGAAGTTTTTAATGCTGTTTGATTCTTACCTTACCGGCAGTCTTCAGGCTGTAAAAGTTGGTTCTTATTTTTTTACCTGTTTGCCTGTTACGGCAGGCGCTCCCCAGGGCAGTGTTCGGGGACCACTTTTATTTTTAATATTTATTAATGATCTTCCCGATGTTATTGATTACTCAGAATATTTTGTTTGCTGGTTAATTTTACTTCTGCGAATTTACTAGATTTTCATCCAAGCAAAACTAAATATATTTCCTTCTCATCGCACAAGACTCCTGACTTCTCTTACCTTAAACGAACATGACCTTACAAAAACGGAGGAGATCCTTGATCTCGGAGTATTTATTCGCAGTAATTTAAAATGGGATAAGCACATAGCTGTCAAACTTGGAAAGTGCAATCAAGCGCTACAATTTATAAAGCGTTCTTTCCCGAGAAATGCACAGTCGTACTTTAAACTCAAGCTTGTACAATTTTGCGTCATGTCCGTATTACTTTATTGTTCAGCTGCCTGGTCACCCAATATAAAGGGTCTGAAGTCAATTGAATCTTTCGATAAAAGAGCCCTAATCTGGGTAGCTGGAAAGAAAGAACCTGTTAATTCAGTTGGGAGAATTGCCTATTTGTTACCAGCCTATATCGTCTGATCTGATTCTACTGTGGAAAATTGTTAATAACAAAGTCGATCTGGACAT
>CABFPE010000482.1:320675-334130 GCA_900660155.1 Hofstenia miamia
ATATATATATATAATGACTAATAACTAATGCAAGTCATATCTCCTCTTCCTTTGATTTTACCGATATTGGACGCCTGCGGCTATTCTCTGTATTTTGCTTTGAAGAAAGTTACGAAATGTTACACCCAACTATTTTATTTTGCTGCTTGGTTTGATTGGTGGAGCAGTGGTGAATAAATTTAATACGATGTTACATTTTTGTTTCTTATTTTGAAAAAGGATAAATTGTGCTTTACTGCTATTAATGTTAAGCTTATTTTGTTGTAGAAAAATTTATAATTTGTAGCACATCTCTTTCTAAACTTTTGGTTGCCTTGAATGGATCTTTGTCTCTACTAATCAAACATGTATCATCTGCAAATTGGAATATTTCACATTCAGATAAGTGGTGCCTTATATCATTTATGTATAAATTAAACAGAGTTGGACGCTTCCCTGTGGAATACCTCTTTTTTCTTATGTATTCTGAATATACATTATCGATTCGTACTCTTTGTTTTCTGTTGGTTAAAAAACTTTTTAGCAAAGAACGTGAATTTAATTCAAAATCATAGTTTTTTAGTTTAATTTCTAGCAGTGAATGGTCTATGCTGTCGAATGACTTACTTAGATCTAATAAGGCTACGCAGCTGGTCATATTTTTGTTAAGATGAAATCTAATTTAGTCAACGAATGTCAATAAGGCGGCATTGGTCCCTATTCCGTCTCTAAACCCATATTGTGTCTTTGAAAGGATATCATTTTCATTTAGAAATGTTTTCATTTGCTGACTTAACAATCTTTCAAATACCTTTGAGACAGGGTGTATGACAAATATCGTACGATAATTTACACAGTTAGAGTTGTCACTTCCTTTAAATATTGGAGTTACGTCAGCTTTTTTCAATATATTAGGGTATGAGGAAGTATGTATTGAGAAATCTATTGCAAATAGTAAATATTCACTCAAGTAGTTTATGTACTTCTTTAGAATGAAAATTGGTATACCAATGTTACCACTAGATGTATTTGGATCAAGTCTAGCTATTACTTTTCCAGTTCAGACTTACTGATGTATTTGAAGCTAAAATATTCATTACTTTTTTCTCCTTTGTTTACATATTTGCTTGTTTTACCCTTATATAATCCCAGTTCCCCGAAGACAATGTTCAGTTGATTTGCTATGTTGACCTTGATTTCTGAAATATTATTATGAGCTTCCTTTTCTTTATTCAATAATTTTTATAAAAACTTCCACTTGTCTTTGGCAGTCTTTATTTTGTTAAATAGTAATGTGCACCTAATATTCTTCTGTTGAATTTTCCTTTTCGCTAATTTTTGTTGTGTTTCTTTATAGTATAATAGATTCACCGTGGTGTTCTCCTGTCTTAATGTGTTCCATGCTTTTTTCTTTATGTCAATTTCTTCCTTAATTGCTTTGTTGTACTTAATTAAGTTAATTCTATCTGTTCTTATATACCTCACTTTAAACGGTGCTGTCTTATTTAAACAGTGGTTTATCTGACTTAGGATGAATTTGAACATTTCATTCGCATCGTTCAATGCATACACATAGTCCCAACTAATGTTGCATAACAATTTCACAAAGGTTTCCTCTCTAAAATCAGCGTAACTTCGCGATATCACTTTTTTCCTTTTCACTGATTTCATTATCTTATTCATTTCGTAAATGCACAAATTATGATCAGAAAAGAATTGCTGATGACGTTTGGGTGCCTCGACACTTTCCTCAAAATTCAAAAACAATTAACTTCATTTTCCATTTCTTGATTAAAAAGAATATATTAATGATTACTGAATACTTCCTAGTAGATGACGACGCGTTTTCTTTGACTAACTAATTTTAAGCTTTTTCCATTTCGTAAATGTATATTTTAACAAGCTTTATTCAATTTTCAATTGTCACGAGCAAGAAATTCTGTGGAATGTGCATTCCGAATACTTTGCTGTACTTCTTTGAAATTGTATCTACAACAAACATCACCTTTACAACTTCACGGTTAAACCAACATATTTATTCAACAAAATACCCTCACAGTATATAAAAACACACAACATGAAATAGATATGACACGAAAATAATTTTTCAAGAGAAGCTTACATATTTAATGATTTACAAATGAATTACGATGCTCTCATAATTCTAAAAGTTCACTTAAAGAATATTTTCTCAATATAATGGGAGTGTGCAAGGCCTACTCCTTCAATTTTAAGGTACCCTAAATTCAAATTTGCTTACAGTTACTTGCAAAATTAGAAAGAATTAGTCAATTTATCATTATCCTATTTTATTTTCTATTGTAATTTAATTAGTTTACATTAAATAAATGTTGAAAAGGTAGTTGTACAAATTGCAGTAGTCATTTAAATCTGAACTCAGCAGTACGAAAATGTTAAAGAAAGAATTATGCAATATTAAACTTGGTTCAACAAAAATAAGCTACAATTGAACCAACAAAAAATCTCAATTTATGATTACACAAATATCGACTACATAAAATTCTTCCAACTTAAAGTTGAATATGGACACCATTACATTAAAGCCAGCAGAAAACGCAACTAATCTCGGTGTCACCTTTGACAAGAATTTGAACTTTACGCAATTATCAACTCAAAGCTCAGAAACTCGCTTGCTTTAGGTCCGAAATCACCACTATAAAACCAATTTTTTATAGTAATTTTTTGGTAAATTTTGTGAGTGCTAAAACAAGTTATGGGGTTATTATTATTTTACAATATTATGAAACCTACTAAATACATTATGTACGTTGAATGCCTTTATTTCAGATCAATTTTTTTAGGCTGAAGCCGTGTTTTTGATTACCATAAAGTTAGAAGAACCTCAAACTTTAATAAAAGACGTATCAATACTTGAAAAATGCAATATTAAAAATAGTCATTGAAAAAAACTCTTTCTTTATGAAATTTAAAATCAGCTTACTTTAAACATATGGACTAAATACCATTGCAGAAAAAATGAGTTAAAAATATTTCTCAAGTGGAATTACACTTAAAGAATATTCATGCAACTTCCATGTAGGTTAAATTAATTGATTGAAGTCAAATTATTTGGGGAAACACGGATACCATGACCCCTTTATAATATTCAGTTCAACAAGTATGAATTTAAAATATTTCCGTTTATTTTTATTTCACTAATGTTAACCATCAGTGGGTATGGGAGCAGAATTTATTTGATAAAATGTAGCCTTCATCATATCTACCTAAAGAGGGGTCATGATACTCATAAATATTTGAGATTGGGTACCATTGCCCCACAACATGGATTCAATGAACCCCAGATAATTTTTCGAATTCAAAAGCAAATCTGGTTGCAGTACTAACCAAGTATGTAGAAATCGAGTTTTAACCCTTAAATTGCCAACTGGAGTCCATTTTAGGCCCCAGCAATATTTTCAGCGTGCGAACTTTTCAATTTATATAAATGAGCTTCCACGTTGAATGTAATTTATAAATGCATGTTGTAAATTTCAATAACACTATATATAATTGTATTATGTATTTCCCTTGATTATTTAAAGTACATGTTAATCTTCATTTTCTTCAAAAGTTTCAAATGCACTTCAATTTTGCCTACTGTCTTAGATTTTATTCAACAAAAATGTCACTATCTATTGAAGATATGAAAATGATTCTTTTTAGAAAAATTTAAATGCTTCATCTAATGATATTTGTTCAGATATAGAAAGTGATGTGTTGATGACACATTTTCAAATGTGAACTTATCTAGCAATAATGTGGAAACGGTTTCTGTTGATGGAAACACTTGCACTTCAAATTCCAACAGCAACAGGTTTAGGCAAAATTTTTACGGGTTTCCGAAGTCATGGAACCCACAATTTAAGTGGTCATGGAAAACATAGTTGACTATGTCAAAGGAAATCATTGTGTAACCAACTAAGCTATGGGGAACGATAAACGTGTTATTTGATGTGTGGCACTAGAACGACATTGTAAAATCAGCATAGTGACCTAATGAGGGCATAACTTATATTAAAGAAATAAGTCTATTTCGTAACAAAAAATAACTGTAATAGAAATCCACACGCTCTTTCTACAACAATAGAGAAGTGCAAGAAGTCAAGGAACCATGGCCCGCGTCTGTACTATAATCACAATTTTGCTAACTGTATTTTAGTTTATAGAATAAATGATTTGAATAGTAGTAGTAGTAGTACTTGTTAATTTATTATTTATGGAATTTTAAACTACGGCTCAGCTTTACCTTTAGGAAATTATAAACTTGTCTGCAAACGAATGATAAAATGACTAATAAGAATAGTTTCGGACATTCCTCGATTTACGTAAATAATTATATTAAGCTGTCGATAATGGGCAGGGCTTCCCATTTTGCTTTTAACAGCTAAAGAAGCTGTTAACAGCAAACAGCAATCCTTTTACTGTTAACAGCTTCCATATTTTCTTACTTAATTTTCAGATAGAACGGATAAAAAAATTCGTGGATAGGCTCCAACATTGCTTGGATAGAAGCAGGGACGTCCGCTGGGTTTTTGCCGGTTTTGATAAAATGAAAATATTGAAAAGATAGACTCTAAAAATGCATTTCCTGACTTGCTTTTAAAAATATTTATTGCTATACCGAAGGTATGGCTCTATAAAAATTTAAGTGGACTTGGTTTTTATTTGCCGAACATTTTCTGGTTTAAACAATCAAAACCAGTTTTGAAAACCCGAGGAGGTGCCATTCCACCATGTCCCCTCTTACATACGCCACTGGAAAGGAAACATTAGCATTGTTATAAATAGAGTTAAAAGAAAAGCAATGTACTTTGAAAAAAACCATTAAAAACTAAGCAAGAACTTAAAGGCGAATTTTAAAATGGATAACATATCTACAAAACATAGAACAGAAAAAACAAATTAAACATAAATAAAAGCAGTAGTAAAAATGGCAACAAGTCGTCTGATTGTATCACTACAAATCATCTAATGACATAATACCCCATGCTTTGTAAATGTATTGAAAATTGTACGAAATGAAAATCTGATGATCATTTCTAGAAGTTGATAAAGAGTGGAAAATTAAAAGTTATAATAAATGAATATTCATGAGACTCCAAATATAAAATATAATTGATCAATGAGGTTTGTTGATACTTAGCACTGCAACTATCTTTATGAATGATTTCAACACAGGGTCTGAAATTTAACCATCTTTGATGCGCTGCTGAAGGGATTGATAAAGTGTGAACAACACAGATAATAGGCCGATATTCCTGAATTTTACTTGCTGTTTTAAACAGCAGTGCTGTTGGGAGCCTTGACAATGGGTTCTTATACTTATGCAAAACATCTTACCTCATTATATTTCCTGGGAATTTTGATAAGCAATGATGATATTTTTCCTCATTTTAACTATAACAAAGATTGCATGTATTTCTAAAATCATGTCGTTTTGGAAAAAAACTAATATTTCAAACTTGCTTCTGAAATTATTAATTAACTTCTATTACATATTATATCAGCTGACAAATAATTGAAATTAAAACGCATTTCCAAAAAACCGAGCAAAGAATATTCATAAAACTTTACGGTCGAACAGTTTGCTAAAACACATCACAAATGAAATTTGTATTAATTAATTTTGCAATTTGTAGTTAATAAAAAATCGTTTAAAAGTAGTATAGCAAATATTAAACGTTTGAGGTACATGCAAATGTGAAAACTACGTCTAGTGCTAATAGTTACACAGATGTTGAACCAGGTGGTGATATACTTCATATTTAATTTCACATTCGGTTTCCCAATTCTATATAAAAAGAATAATATATTCTAAATAGTTTCAAGTAATATTTCACAATTTGTTGATGCTTATCATAAGCAGCCAGACACACAAACTGTTAACCAAAATGAAGCAAACTGTATTTCATTATAGGTATCAGAAAATTCATTACTGTGTTTAGATCGAATGGCTGATATTATATTTCGAAAACCCAGTAGAAACAATAGAATAAATAATTCGATCATATTATTACATACGTAAAAATGCATTTTCCAATGTTTGATCAAATTTACCCATATATTTAATGTACACAAATAGAAATTACAATTTTGGTGTTAGTCTCCTTGATTGCATATTATTTTCGAGTAAAATTAGTGGAATGGTGTTAAATTAATATTTCAAAAAATTTATTTACATCTTGAATATCCGATATAAAATAATATGAAGCCAACTATCTATACGCGCAATTGTTACAATTTTGGAATAATATTGAAAAATAAGTACAATTAATGATGTAATTTACCACTTTTCGTAATTCGAAAGTTTACTTATTTTCAAATAGTTACCCAAAAATAACAGCGCACTCAATTGTTTAATACCCTGATTGACAACACCTTCAGTAGTCTACTAACTTTAATATCAGGAGTTTAGTACAATCACAAAGTTTTAAGTAATTTCTCAATCCCTTAAATATAACTGATGCAACATACAGTCTTTTAGTATCACATTAAATATGTATATGCATAATTAAGCCACGATAAAAAAAGTGGGGCTGCAATTGTAGTATGCGGATTTGCTACACAAACTATTGCATTGTGAATGCAAAAGTAATGTGCATATTTTAGTAGAAACGTATCTGTTTTTGTTTGATCCATTTTGTACAATGATATCTTTTGTTTACAAATTTCTTATCTATCCCGGTATAAGATAATTACTTTCGGAACATGTGCCCGGCATGGTTCAGTGAATCACACCAAAGAGCATTTACCTTAGTTCATTTGCCCCAGAACAAAGCAAATCACGTAACATTCGCTTTACGTTGGTTCCATGA
The DNA here is from genome assembly GCA_900660155.1 of Hofstenia miamia. NCBI lineage: Eukaryota > Metazoa > Xenacoelomorpha > Acoela > Hofsteniidae > Hofstenia > Hofstenia miamia. The sequence continues at coordinate 327,491 of CABFPE010000482.1, forward strand.
TAAAGTTAAAATTTAAATTAGCCGCATTGAAACACATTCCAAACTATGGAAAATCAGAGAACTATTGAAATAGGTTGTTGCCTCGTAAATAACTATCACAATATTAATATTGAGAAGATTTAATACAGAATGATATAATATCATTCACAATATTAATATTCAAGAGACTATTTACAAAATGATATAATATCAAAGAGGATATAAATTATGTACTGTTTGTTACAGAATTTTAGAAATTAAAACAAATTTTTCGTCATACAATCCTTTTTTATAATTTTCTAGTAAAATAGTTTTTATAATTTTGCAAAAACCAAACTTTAGAATATTTTGTTCGAAAATGTCATTTTGTTTGAGAACAGGTGTTAAAAATTATGCTTGAAATATGTGACCAATACAATAAGTGGGTTTTCGAAACTCCGATTTTCTAAACTATGAAACAAAACTGCCATCCTTAAATTATAAATTCATTTACCTCAATGTTTGATAAAATTTACTTCTATGTTTTTCTTTTATCCAAATCCCAATTTACTATTTTGGTGTTAAGCCCATTTGATTGCGTATTAATTTGTGAAAAATTTGGTGCATTTGAGTTAATTTAAAATCCCCAAATATAAAGTTAAACATCCTAATGTTCCACATTTACAACTTTAAAAGTTTCCATTCTATTTGGGAAATTTGTGTGTGGTTAGTTGCAAAACAATCTTTAAAATATTTCTATGTGCTGCTATTGTTTTTAATAACTGAATTTGGGTGATTCTGAAATGAAAGAATAGAGTTGTGCAACATTTAAAACTTTCAACATAAATTCAGTGTGGTTTCTTTTAAAACATTTTTTGAAGTTTCGAATTTTATGCAAGATGGACTAAAATTACGAGAAAGTGGCAAAATGAAACGCTGCCAATCAGATTCATTGGTAGATGCGCAGATAGTGACCTCCAAGGTTTCTAGATCTCCCAGCATGGGCCCAAATCTTCCGATTTTTTCCTTAATATGACTTTGAATGTATTTATGCGATAGAAATAGAAATGCAGCTGTTGTTTCCTCCATGTTGTAAAATGATACCTTACATTTACATATTTCCTATCTACCCCGGCTTAAAATAATTTCTCTCGGAGCATGTGCCGGGGTATGGTTCATTGTGCATGACACCAAAGAACATTTATAATACATGTAAATACCATGTACGCCATCTGTCGAGTAACCGTTTGAATATTTTAGTGAAATTTCGCCTAATGTTAAATGAATTAAGTGGGAATGATACAAGGAATGCATTATCGAAGAAAGAATTCAATAAAGAATTAATGATGTTATGCAACGGAAGAGCAAAAAAATAAACATATAGATACAGTAGCTAATGATAAATAGATTAACGAATTACAAGAAAATTGGGATAAGATATTAATGAATGCAGTACCATTAAACTGATTTCTCGTGTAAATTCTTAAATAAAGAATCAAACTAAATGCGAATCTATATCACACAGTGGTAAGTGAAACGATCGTGCATTGAAAAAAATTTAGACTTAGACAATAACAAAAAATTAAATGTTATACTTACAGAAGAAATTTCCAAGTTTTCATCAAGACGTGCTAAAAATAATAATAAGGATCATCAACTTTATTTAGCCATAAAGTTACAAATAATGTAAAAATAAATATTTACAGATAGAATACAAAAATTACTACTCAATCCAGTTTTGAAAAGTACGCAATTTTTTGGAAGACCNATATATATATATATACACTAGTGGCATAGTGTAGAAAATTTTGGAAAAGAGGCCAGCTGATATAAAATTTTCAAAAAAAATTTTTAAATACAACATTAATTTTATTTCAATTCAACATTATATTATGTACACCTGTGTATATTTGCAATGTGAAATCAAGATAACTATGGCTATGCAACAAATGTAAATTTTCATTTTCTATGTAACCAATTCAGTGGGATATGTTTGTTCTATTACATTTAAATCATTGATATCCAGAACATATGTGACGTTTTTGATAAGAGTGTTGTAGCTCTAGTACATGTATATGCTGCAAAAATAACTAATAGTAATGTACATAATTTGATTTTAATCGTTTTTACGAGCAACAGTTTATGCGCCTTGATTTCCAAATATTTTATCATGATGAATCTTCGCAATGCAACTTTTCAAAATTACACCTGAAAATTAGATTATAAATCACAGTGAAAATTTAGGCATAATTCTGGAGATGTTCACAGAAATAACAAGCAAAATTATAGAGTCGAGGAATTTGGAAAATCTTTGGTTCGTAGTAAGTATCTATGTATTCAAGAATGCATGCAAGCGGGTGCGCAAAGAATAACAGTAAAAAAAATACTTGCCAATATTTCAAAAAAAATTTATGGGAAAAATGTATAAATAAGTTATTTATAATAATTTTGCTCTGCTAAGTTACATTTGCAAACGCATATTTTGCGGTTTACAGAAGAACTTACTCTCAAAACTCTGAATAGATAGATATCCCAAACAAAGTATTATGATCTATTAAAGCTGCCAATGAAGAAGATATTCATATGACTAGGAAAAAAATAGTTCATTCTGAAATAATTTCTTTCAAATTAGCAATATTTAGAAACAAATTTAAATAGTTCATTTTGCAGCCGAAAATTTTTAGATATATTTTTTGATAAAATATTACAATACAATAAACGTCTCTGCATGCAAGCTATGAGAAGAGACAAAATGATTTTCTAGATGAAAATTATAAATATAATATATTTTACATTTTTTCACTCATATCATGATATTGAGGCCCAATTAAATTTAAGCCAAGACTATATAAATCCAACATTAAATTGGCAGCAGTTGAACGAATTCTAAATCACAAAGTGTATGTTACCAACAGCGTAGTATAAAAAAAATGCGGAGCTTTGAATATAGAATTCTTCGTTAGCCCATGGACTTCTACGATATAAACATCGTTATTAAATTATCGTAGACATTCACAAAGGGCGCCACGAAAAGCAATTATTTGCACGGAGATTGATTTCATTACGTGACGCGTTAATACGAAGAAATCTTTAACAAAATTCATTTTATTAACGGGCCCAGCTTCGACTGGACCTTATTGCTCTTTGTTGATTGGCTATTAGCGAATGCGTAGCAAATCGAAATAGCATTATTAAATCTAGGGCCGTCGTTTTAAGATAAATATTGTGCATGAGACGGTCATAGCAGTTTCTTAATTAATATGCAAATGTATATATTAAATGTATTTTTAAGTTCAATCACTTCAAAATGTTCAAATTTGTATTCTCTTCACTTATTTAGAATTTTAAGTATATTTTTAAAAGGATTTCTAGAGGGGCCGAGTTCTATGCATCCCCAAAGACGCGACGCCACTGATATATACATATATATATAAACTTATACTTGCGTTTTGTACTATGGAAATTTGAGAAAAGTGTAAAAAGCACAAGCTGAACCGATTTTTCCATAGTACAAAGCGTAAGTTAGCAGTTCGGTATTTGGGAATGTTTCTAGCCTACATTTTTATATTAGGAAATTTCCACATAACTGAAAAAACACTTTCTAAAGCATTTTAAAATTCCCATCTTTTTTATTAAAAAAATTATTGAAGTTTCTATATAAAAAAATTGAACACATACTTGCGCTTTGTACCAGGGGTGGCGTTTATGGTATGGCCATAAAATTTTTTCGCCATCCATAATGACCATATTTTAAATTTCGTTCATACATTATGGCCGTAATGGCAATTATGTAAAATATGGTGAATGACGGTGAACTATACGTAGAACACATGTGGTAATCAGTTTCTAATATATAATAACATAAATACAAATTTCAAGCTGCAACCATTTTTGTGTAATATGAAATTGTAGTGATATCACAAGGCATAAACAATTCATTAGGCCACAGAACGATTTTGACACATTCAGAAACAAATTTGAAAATAAAGTGGTAAACCAATTATTTTTATTTGTTTTCGAATGCAACGTGGTTAGTTATCCGCAAACATTATAAATTTTGAAACAAATTAATCGTCAGTATTTGTTAGCAATCCACTATTACAAATAGGAAACAACTTCATCTTTAGTATTTGTTTACAATGTACTGAAACTGCTTACGAAACTTTTGCGACTCTTAAAAATAGTTTTCTTATCAAAAAGTTTTTTGGTTCAAAATATTTGTAAAATGAATAACTATAACCATTGAATTATTATAAATGTAAGATATATGACACTAAATTTAACAATTTTATTTAAACTAATTATAAATTCTGTATATGTAACAATAAATTTATGGATTTTCATTATGGCCATATTTTTAAGTTTACCATCCATAATGGTCATAATTTTTTTTATATTTTATACCATTATGGTATACAAAATATGGTACATAATGGTATGGTACCATACCATAATCGGCACTTCTGCTTTGTACACTTTTTTAAAAATTCTTCTATAATCTTCAAAAAATACACGCACACCTAAATATACAGTTTGGAAATGACTAGCACATTCGAAGCGGTCTATTTAGAACAAATGTGACCTACAACATTTTACGCGCGTAATTTAAATCGCGAATTTTTATTATGCTGTAGTTACTCCTTGCACATCAGTCAAATTAACCACTATTAATAGGCGCGTAAATATATTAAATGGCATCGATTTAGCTAGTTATGTATTTGTAGTACATAATACTTATAACATATATGAATGGCAATTGATACAGACTGCTCATTTAGAAGACACAGCAAGAAAAAGCTTTGTTAATGCACCTAGGCACGTTGAGTTCAATGAATTTCTGAGCTTAGCGTTGGCAAATTGCAGTAATCTTGAAACTGGTTATTGGTAACTTACTAGGCTAGGAACCATCAGTATATTACTAGTATCCAGTGATGGGTCGAGTAGTACTCGTACTCGTACTCGAGTACGTAAACTCGGTACTCGTATTTGTACTCTTTTGCAAAATTTCGTACTCGTACCGATATTCGGTCTAATTACAGACAAACATTAACAGGTTCCCAAAATTCGCATTGATACCATGGCTATGGCATGAGCGGAAAATCTGATAAATACTCGCATTGTTCTATCAGTCCGTATCAGTCGGTAATTGAGATTAGATCCCCTGAAAATTGTGTGATTGGTAGTAAATAACGGTATTGTTAAAAAATGAGGCTCTAGTAAGTAAAGGCCTTTCAATATTGTTTTTTGTTACCTCATCGGGAATAATGTGGCGCTCATAGACGTACATTTACAAATGATCACGAGCTCGTGGCCAATCTCCACGAGCATATACATATATCAGCGTCCCATTATGTTAGCCAACCAAGAATTAAAACTGTGCCTCAATGTTTTTGATTAGTAATAACCTAGCTAGCAAATATTAAGTACTCGTCCTTATGCTCGCAAAAAAGGTACTCGGACAACACTGCTAGTATCCTCCATTACGCATAATTATTTGGATATTTGCCTATAAACTATGTGCCAGTTAGTAGTTAATTGTATGTATAACTACATTAATGCAGGCAAGAGCGAAGACGTAATATATGGTGTATAACAAATACCCGGACTATGCACATAAAAACAAAGACAAATAAAATAAGCAACCAAACAATAAATTTTATTTAACAATAGTCACCGCCACATTCAATGACGTTTTTACAATGAGTGATACGTTTATTGAGTATATGTACATAACGTTCTGCTGGAACTGCACGCATGGCTTGCAACGAACTTGCCAAGATATCATCTGCATTGGTAAACTATTGGTTTCTAAACTTGTTTGAGGATTTTGTTTACCCAACGGTCACATTGATTTAAGTCTGGGCTGTAAGGTGATTGGCAAATCAAACGTGTACGTCTTCTCGCAAAAAAATCAGTAGTTGACTTAACAGAATGGGGTCTGGCATTGTCATGCTGTCACCACAACGAAGATAGTTTGGTAGGATTTTTCCTTAGCACCCGCCATTTGTCGCCTGTCTTCTTGACAAACTCTATGTAGCGCTCGGAATCAATTGTCTCTTTTGTTTTGCAGATTCTATTGCGATCTTCTTGTCAACAGTAAAAGCCATGAAAAGTAATGCTTTTCGATTAGTTAGGCATGGTTTGACAACAGTTACCCGACATTGATCAGGTTTCTGCCAGGCTTTGTTTTGTGATTTTGTGTTCGGTGTATCGAACAGAGCCCAGGTCTCGTCCTCTGTGCACCAGAATTTGCAACAATTTTACAGTGAGTTGTTTTCAAAGAGAGTTACCATATCCTTTGCACATTGCACTCTTTTCAGCTTTTTGTCATAGCTCTTCTTCCAAATTGGCCAGCAAGGTTCCCTGACCTGAATATTATAGAGAATTTATGGGAGGTCTTGAAACAAAGCGTTGGAGAACACCAGATTCGAAATTTTCAAGAATTGTGGCAAGTTATTGGAATAGAATATTTCAAAATTTCAGATGATTATATATCCACTTTGTTCAATTCATTGCCTAACATAGTTAAAAAATTTATCAAGAACCATGGCCACCCAACTAAATACCAAAACACTCTTCTAACTGGTTTGTTGACTTATAACGTAATGTCCACAGTTTGTTTGTAATGAACCGAAAATCTTAACTACTATGCGTTTTGTAGAGTTGTTGAACGTCTATGATC
>CABFPE010000482.1:346171-356352 GCA_900660155.1 Hofstenia miamia
CCACTGTGTGATATAGATTCGCATTTAGTTTGATTCTTTATTTAAGAATTTACACGCGAAACTAGTTTAATGGTACTGCATTCATTAATATCTTATCCCAATTTTCTTGTAATTCGTTAATCTATTTATCATTAGCTACTGTATCTATATGTTTATTTTTTTGCTCTTCCGTTGCCTAACATCATTAACGCCTTATTGAATTCTTTCTGCAATAATGCATTCCTTGTATCATTCCCACTTAATTCATTTAACTTCAACCGCTTTAATATTTATATCGGTTTTGAAGCAAATTGTGAGTATCTTATGAAAATTGAACAAGTAAATAGTAAATTTACAAAACATTTAATATTACATATGACGTTTTTGGTAAGCAGTTGCAATGCCTTTCTAACTAATGAAGTCTTGAGGTACCGACCCATTTCGCCATAAGAGTAGTCATTTGTCCGATTAACTTTTTAGTTGCAATTTCAAACTTAATTTTAATAATCACTTTAATAAATGGCTATTAATAAATTTTTTATTCGTCTAAATTTTGACCATACATTTAAAGTGTATTACAAAATTGCCATTATTAACATAATGCATGAATCTTGATTAATATATAGTTTACCTTTGAATTTTTTAATTAGTTTTACGTACAATTCACTTGTCAAATATTTTTTCTAGTCTTTCTTTTTCTATTTTCTATTTTAAATCCTTATTATTTTCATTAATAAAATGATATAACAAGCTGATATTCTAAAATTTTAATGTTTTGTTTTGTTAATTATTTTGTTTGTTTTTTAGAATTATGTGAGCCTGCCGTATGGTGAAATACGAGTTTTGGAAGTACCGGTAAGTTGAATTTTGTACTTGTTTATGAACTTCATTTAAAATTATAATATCCTTATTTAAATATGTATTAGATTTTTATTGCTTACTTCTAGATTTAGTAGTCATTTTGGCAAAGTTTATATAATAGTCGTCTAAATCCGCTAACTTCCGTCAGTCTGTAGATATCAGGAATTAAAATTGGGGCGAGTTGACCCAAAGTGGTGCGGGTGGGGTAGGATTTTTCGAAAGTGTGTACCCATACCCATGGGGCAAACGTGTGGTAAAAACACTTTTGAGTTGAGAAAAACTGAACCAAAGAACAGACAATTTTAGAGATTGTAAAGATAATTGTCTTACATCACAGTTGATAAAATTTTGACTGAACTTGGAAATTTTGAAAAATCAATTACCATGCATTTCCAACTCTTAGCTAAATTGGATTCCATTCCATAATACCAACAAGAACTTTTTGATCTGATTTGTCATCAATAAGCTTTGCAATTATAAAGCTAATATTTTATGCAATACATTTATGCAAGAATAGTTAAAATTTGTTGTTTTGCTTTAATAATAATTTTAATATATATTATTAGATTCCTATTGGTAGTAATAGTAGAAATAGCATTTGAAAAAAATGATTCTGTATCTTTGATGCATCAATAACATAATATCATAATATAATAGCTTGATGTTAACCAATGAGAAAATGTGGGTAGATATATTTTAATTAACACTTTGACTATTTCACAAGTTATTCAGTTTCTTTCTCGCAAAACAAGTTTTTGTAATTAACTGCATAAATATTATTATTGCACCCGGAGATAGAGTCGCTCCGCATTGTCCTTGAGCTATAAAATATCAATATTTTTTAAATACAGCCTTTATTTTGCAGTTTTTTTCAAGGCGAAATGTAGTGAAGAGCAAGTTGTCCAATGAAAAATGGCTCCGTTCAGAACCTTAAAAACATGCGTCGTGGGTCAAATGGGTCATGGGTCATGATACTGATGGATTGCGTGGGTCATGGTTCAAATAATCACCTTCTGACAATCATAGTCGGAATGAACAGTTAGTCAAAATTTTCTTCTCAAGGACACCAATTTTAGAAACTACTGTTATGCCAATTTCAGTAAGAACTTTTGCCTTGGAGTTTGACAAGCAGTACGTGTTCAAACAAATCAGCTACATTATTGAAAAAAGCATAAATGCATTCCTCATAAAATGCCTGTGCTCATGCGACTGATGAGTTTTCACTTACGCGAAATGATTTCTTTTAATGCAAGAGTAATGAAAATCTCTCCCTGCACTCTTCTTATAAAAGCTACTGAAAAAATTTGTGGCCTAGTAATTTTTGTTAGATTTCACATCAAAGTCACACCGGTATGCCGATCTTCAAAAATCAGTTATTGTAAGACCGGAATCACGCTTTCCCATCGCTATAGCCCTTTCACACTTTTTATTATCTTTTCTTCAGCAAATATTTTCCATTTATCCCAAATGGTATTTGAATTATACTGGGGATGGTCTCTGATGGTATTCCTAGCAATTACTAACTCTTTAGCAATGGTGTAAAGTTTCATACTATCAGTGACAGCACTCACGGTTCTATTAAGTGCTGTCGGATTCAGGGGGCTGATACAGAGGGGGGCCGATTTGGCCCGGCCCGGCCCCCTCTCTAAAATAAGAATAATTCGTTAAAGTGGTGCAAAAAATTACTAACCAAATTATTTTGCACCCAATAGGGTTCATCAAATTTTTGTATTCAAATTCAATATATGGTTGGACTTTACTAACATGCACCTTCTTCAAAATTACAAGAAACACTTCTGCGACTTCTCAAAACCCAGCACAATTTTTTGTAATTTTGAAATTTCATTGATTTTTGCAAGATTTTTGCAGTTTGGAATGTTTGATTTTCTTGAATTTTTACTCAAAATATTCAACTAAATTTGGCGATTAGGTACACATTCATAATTGCACGTGAATATTTTGTACTTTACTTAATCCTATATTATTAAAAAACCTATAAATTTCTGATTTGTAGTGCACAATGAAATCCTATAATTTAAAATATATAATGTATTCAATTTAGTGCATATTTTCGTGAAAAATATTACACAAAAATTATCTTATTGTATTGAAACGTTTGATACAATTTCACATAATTGCTCACGTTCAATATTACTACTTTGGGCTAAAAACAATGAAATATTAAATTTATAAAAAATTCTTTTTGGTCTTGAGAATTTGCACAAATTGTAAATTTGCATTTTTGGAGTCAGTGAATGATGGTGAAGTTCCCGCAGTTTTCAATTTTAAAGATTCAATGCTTTTTAACCAGCCATAGCACCCAATTATGCACTTAGCATTTTATCATACATTGGGCACCCTCTAAAAATATTTCTGTATCCGCCACTGGTCGGATTTACCCTACGTATCGAGTTTTATTTTTACTCAAATATTATTAAAAATACTAATGCCTTGTTGATTTTATGTTTTAAGAATAGAACTCTTCATAAATTTGTACTCCAGTAAACTGAAAAGCTGCAGCGAGGAATCAATGAAGTTTAGTTTTTGTGCTCTCATTATATTCCTATTGGTCGATCCTTGGTATTTCCACATATCCACTGTTTACTAAAAAGATAACGAGCAAGTCGTCAAAGAAAAAAACGACATAAGTAAAATAAAAGAAATACCTTACCACCACGATATTTTAGATAGTAAAATCCATAAATGTTGATAAAAATTAAGAATAACTACGCTTTTTTGTACAATTTTTTTTAATACGCTATGCACTATATACTAAATGTGCTTAGTGCTTTATTTGTACAAAGAAAAAGACTCACTAGGGAATTTATTAACAGTGGGTTGTTTAAAGCTAACTTATAGCATCTTGAATAAAATTTCGCACCCATATGCAGCCCCAATTCTACTTATCCCTACAAATGTGTAAAATTGATAATCTGAGAGATTTACAACATATATAGATAATTTCGATAGTATTACTGTCAATAGTAATATAACGACTGCTGCATTAAATTCAGCAGCAATTACCTTTTATTACTCTAGTAAACCCTACTATTGTTCTAAAATTTTAGATCCACGAAATATCCACAAGATCCATGGATCTTCAGATCCATGGACAAGTCTGGAGAATATTGATCGGCTTTTCGGCAGCTTTGTTTCTAGAAATATTTATTTCTATATCAGGAATATCGTACATTTTATATTATAAATCTTAGTTCTTATCGTAACGAATAGACAGTTCTAGGTGGATTTGTGTGCGTAATTTCTTGGCTTTATGAAATTGGATTATTTATTGGCAGTCATGTAATATACAGTTTTGTTTAATATGTTTGTTTCCTATAAAATTAATGTTTGTTTTCAATGTTTTCTACACATTCCTTTTAGGATGACAAAGATCCGTCCAATACACAACTGTTAAATTCTGTCATAGTAAACGATTCAGAACCCTTCTTACAATGAAAGTTGATGTAAATGTTGAAAAGTACGAAACAAGCGAGTCTCCGCTCTCCAGTGCATTTTAAAATGTGTAAATGTTGCACATAAATATAATTTTTTTGTGAATTTTTTGAAAATATTATTCCTCTCATAAAGTATTTCTTGTATTGTTTCTAGTCACTCCCTATTGCCACAATTTCTACTATTTATCTCCAAATATTGCAGGAATTTTTTAAGTCTGTGTTGGATTCTTTAAAGTCATAGTATACTCATAATTAACTAACTAAAAAAGATATTTAAAAACCGAAAGCACTCTAGGATAGAGGAGTGTCCTTTCTTAACTTTCATTCTGGTCATTTGCAGAGCAATAACCTGACTTTTTTGCTTGTCCTTAGACCTTTTGATTCGCACAGCATTGAGAATGGGCCAAGAAAGAATCGTTCAAAAATAAGTGAAAAGTTTTTTATTTTTGAAGTATTGCAGGGCAGATTAGGGTTAATTTATTGTACACAAATGTAGTTCTCTAACATTGCTTAATAAAACAATTTTTATTTCTAGAAAATGAGACACACTTTTTAAGCAAATCAATGGCAATGTGGAAATGAATTAGAAAATTTACTTCATACTATGGTTCTTCTAAAATTACATATATGTAATAAGTTGCCCAAATCCTCAAAAACATTAACAATTATGTCAACTACAGTTTTCTGTTTAGAGAGATAAAGTTACTAAGTAATACTAAAACGAACAGTGAATTTATGATCAAATGAAATTTCAGCTCTTTGGAAAAAATTTAGTTTTGAAGCACATCAGGGATATTAAAGAAATACGACAGATATTATTGATTGAGTTATCAATGACATGGTTAAATACGAAAGTTTAAAAATCTGTTGAGAAGTAAAACTAGAACAGAAAATTATTTATTGTTGTTAAGGATCTTTAATAATTTTAATAAAAACATTAGACTAAGTAAGATATATTTCGCCTAACTTGAGCATCGTCAATTTACAAAATTGTCCCTCTAACTATGAATTATTTAATTAAAAGATATTATATAATTAATTAAACGTTAATTAGAGGTCGTTTGTGCTGATATATGTAATCATCTTTGGTGTTAAGACTCGGTTGCATTGATCTTATGTATATACTTTAGATTACTTTTAAATTAGCTCTAATCAACGTTAGATTATATATAATATCTTTTAATTAAATAATTCATACTTAGAGGGACAATTTTGTAAATTGACGATGCTCAATTTGAGCGAAATATATCTCATTTAGTCTAATGTTTTTATTAAAATTAGAAAATTATTTGGCAAATTGTTATGCATTAGTTGAATGAAGTTGTCTATGCTAATAGACAAGGAAAATAGTCTATTTTCAAGAAAAAATTTAGTGTTAGCCTCTAATAAAAGTAGCCTGATGACATTCCAGCTGGTGGAAGTTTTTGAGCTTTCAGATGGGATATATCAAAACCCCTGATGCAATAAAAAACAAAAATGTGGGTGGCATCAACTTGAGGTTTGCTTAAATATTTACAACTGATAACCATGTGCTGCCTTTTTGTTTCATCTGAATTATGCAATGCGAACTTTGCATAAGACAACAGGTTTGACCTGATAGTTTACCCTTATCAAATGCACACAACTTTGCTAAGGTTTTCTGTTTTAAATATTTCCATTAAAAGTCAACACTTCCCCATCTATTTAAGAAGTCCAAGGTTAGTCCCATACCAAAAACTGGAAAGCTAAAATATATTGACAACTTAAGGCCAATATCCATCACCTGCATAATTTCGAGTATATTCAAACGTCTGTACATCGGAAATACATCACCTCATCCTACAACACCTGGCTGGTCAGTTTGATTTTAAAAAGCATGGCTCTAGTGAAAATGTTGTCATCACTATTCAAAATGAATATTTTCAAAATATATCTGCTAATGTGTTACTCATTGCAATTGATCTCTTAAAAGCATTAGACTGAATACCCATCATCTAATAGTTAACATGCTTGGAATTGTACCCGCTATCAACCCATGTATTATTTATTGGATGTCTGAATTCTGTCAATTCACTCACAGATTGTGGAATACAACCAACAGCAATCAAACATATTATGTACTAGTTGTGGAGTGCCATAATGATCTGTTGATGGTCACACATTTTTCAACATTGCGTTTTTCATTTTAGCAATTTTAAAGACAATAAATTTGTGAAATTTACTGACGATGGTAGTGCAAGTTTTGTTAACTCTAATTTAAGTGATAATGTCAAAGATGGATTGAGACAACTCATGTCATGGTGTCAACAAAACGAGTTTTTGGTCTATAAAAGCAAATCATGCGAACTATTAATATTTAGTGGGAAATTGAAAAGTTGGATTTAATTTTGCTTCAACTATAAATTACATTTAAAGATAAAATGAATTTTCATTGCGAGAAAATATTACTAAAATTCTGTTGTCATAAAAATGTCTCTAGCAGATAGTACTAATGAATTCCCATGTTACACAATAAATACATTTCAAAGCTCAAGAAACAAGAATTTATCAGGATTATAGTGAAGCTTCAATCGGCCACATCCCTGAACATTCTGTGTCATCAGTATTATCGAAAGTCACAGAACTGGACTCTAATATTGAAAAATTACAGAAAATGTTAATTGCAAATAAATTTGACCTCACTCAACAACATTGTTACCAAAATGAATAAATTCATGAAAGTCCAAAAGATCTAAAGGAAGCGCATATTAATATAAAAGAGCATCAATAAAAGAATAAGATCATGCAAATGGACAACTAAAACTGCAGTGAGCATTTATTTTGTCCCAAACTAGATGGTGTCAAGAAAAAGTTAGGAAATACTCTGAGCATTCCATTTGAAAATGAACTGAGGGATGCAAAAGATATATTGAATGTCATTGACGAGGATTCTCATGATATTGAAAATATTAAGCGCATTGGACGTTTTTCAAATGATTGAAGCTGAAGTCTACTAGTTACATTCCAGACACTGTGGTGAGTTTGGAAAATCCTACAAAACACCAATTTTAAAAGATTTTCACTATACTGTATTCATATCGAATGCTCTTTCACTAAAGCAGAACATTATAGAGACGAAAATGCTGAAACAGATATGGGAGATGCTGAGAGACAGAACGAAATTCCGGTCGGATTTTAAAATTAGAAATCTTAAACTACTACATAGTGGAAATATTGTTCCTTTAAACTAGCTGCATACCCGAATTTAGTGAATCAAAAAAGAGTATGACACCTTCAAATAAATCTCATCAAGGTTCCCATCGTTAATATCAAGCATCATATAAATTCAAGTTGTGATTTGTTCATTACACATTGGAATGCTCTATCTAATCATAATAAGGCTGAGATCATATCAGAAATAATCATGGACAAACATCGTGACGTAATTTGTATAACAGAAAAGGGGTTTTGGAATGATCGCAATGATGGGACAACTATCTATGACCTTCTTCCCGAAGGCTACAATGCAGTTCGTCGAATCACTTGAATTACTAACCATGGATGTCGATTTTGCTATCATACACCATAATTCACTGAATATCACCATCCCAGATCAACTCCCAGAGAACAAATATTGAAACGTTTCAATTTACTGAGATAGTAATCAACTCCTACCTCTGCAGGTTATCTGTGAGTATCGACCTCCAGATTTATCAAAGTCTAAGTTTATAAATGATCTAAAAACATTATTAGCTGATTTTACAATGTCATCTCCAAATATATTACTGCGTGGCTATGTTAAAAAACACTTAGATGTTGTAAACAGCCATCTTGTGAAACGCTTAATTGGTGTTTTTGATCAGTTGAATATAATTTCTCATGTTTCTACTCCTACACACATCAAAGTTGTAACGTCATCTAATCTTAAAATGGATAATCTGCATACTTACAACAATATTCTCTCAGATAATTCACTCATGGAGTGGAAGCTTAGACCCCCAGGAGTCTTCCATACTCCCATAAAACAAGGTAATCACTTAGTGTGAAGGATCTCTCCGGCCAACTTTACAGAAATCGAAAATGATGTTACCTCATCACTGTCAACCAGAGTCATACATGGATGCCAATGACGCTGTCAAACTTGTGAACACCACCTTCGTAACTATACTGGACCCAAGGGCATAGAGTTTGTTCCATGAATCACCAAGTACATCTTGGAAGTTCGGCGAGTCAGACGTGGTGCTGAATCGGCTTGGAGATCAACCTCTCTGGAGAGACGAAAAAACTCTCCAATCTTGATTGAACATCATTATCAACCTCGTCAAAAAAGCAAAGAATAACAACCCAAAAAGGAGATAGAAGATTCCACCTGTTCACAGTGAGCATCTTACAGACATACAAAACACTCATATGTAAGGATAACATATCAGACATGCTATCGAAAAACCATTCCTGTATCTCTTCTCCCAAAGACTTTCCAGAATTCTTCAAGAAGGAAATAAACGACACCAGGCCAACACTTACCTGTTATAACCAAGTCACAGCTTCTAATGAACCCTTCCACTGTAACTTTTCTTTCATTGAATTCAAAGATGTAACTATTAAAGATATGATGACTTTGATAAAAAATTTCTAATCAAAGCGTCATCTGCAGGTCCAGTACCAAAGACATTAAATGCAAACATGATGGATAATCACGTAATGTCTGTCAATGCCATCATAAGCCTCTCATTCATCACAGTTGCCCTTCCACTAACAATGATAAACGCCAATGTCAAACCACTGATCAAGAGTGTTGACAACAACCCCGAACAACTTAAGGAGGCTATTGACCTGTATCAATCCTGCTCTATTCTTTAAAGCCACCTGAAACCACCTCTTGTCATCAGTTGACAGAGTGTTTCAAGGAGAACATCTAATGTCGCCTCAAAAATCAGCTTACAATAAATACCATAAAGTAGAGACAGTACTGTTCTCAATTACAAACGGCATCCACCTCTCACTGGATACAAAGCAAAGCGTGATTCGCGTATTACTAGACCTTAGCACTGCTTTCAACACAATTGACCATGCTAATCTTCTCTCACACCTACATTGCAGGTTTGAGGCTGGTGGCATTGTGCTTGCATGGATTGATTCCTATATCTCAGAACTTTCATTGACGATTAGAATCAACAATCAACTGTTTGATGCATGCCCACTCAAATATGGTATAGCTAATAACTTCGAGAGTTGATAACTGTAATAGCCTTCTAATTTACATATAAAACAAGGAAACACTTGTTATCCAAAAGCTACAGAATTGCGCTGCTAATCTTATCACTCTGACCTCTCGCAAAGATAGCATTGCGCCTATATTGCATAAATTGCACTGGCTACCTAATAGATACAGAATAATGTACAAAGTTCTTCTCTTGACCTTCAATTGCATCATTCCCACGACAGGCGATGTCACGTTCCATCAAAGTGACTGTGGTAAAAAGATCACATACGGAGAGAGGTCACATCAAAAAGACATGTGAAGTGGCCATATCTATCCTGCTTGCTGAACATGAGGAAATTATATTCTGATGAGAGACTATAAGAACGCACTTTCCTGCTTGTAAAAAAGTGAAAACAGAAAGAGAACCTTCCACATTTCCAGACAAGTTTCTATGAAACCATCAATTAAAGTTTTAAATTTGATTCTCTTGTATTAGAATAATCAATGTAATACATTATTATTTTTAACATTTTACTACAATTAATAACTGTATATAAGATTTTTAACTGCGTGTATTAAATATTTTAATAATCATTTGAAGAAGCATATAGCTTATTTGAAAATCACTAGTTAATTGAGGACTCGAAAATTTATGTTCAAACAATTCCCATGTGATAAACATGGAATAAAAATTATATATATATATATATATATATATATATATA
>CABFPE010000482.1:367911-378026 GCA_900660155.1 Hofstenia miamia
ATATATATAGAACCAGTCAAGAGTTGGGGTACACCATCAAAAATCATTCATTTTGAGTTTCAATCCTGGCTTCAAACATCAAGCTAATAATTTAGTCGTAAGTCAGTCGTCAGAATTTATGACAAATTTCCAGCGCTTAAAAAGAAAAAATTCAGTCGACATGGAAATTTGTATCTCTAATATTTTAATCAACAGATGAGCGCATAATTTCCACCTACTTGTTAGTATACTTAGGAAAAGCAAGGCGACTTGTAATCCTCTCAAAAAATACAACCTTTCCCCAATTTCACACTGTTCATCACATTCAACACAGATCAACACTAAGATTATCAGGCATGGCCAGAGGCCACAGTGATTATGCCGGTGGCACATATTTAGGCTAGTGCCCTGCTGAATTATGGAATATCAACATTTTAGTTTTTTTATATTTATGATAACTTTTACATGCATTTCCTTCTTATTAAAATGTGCGGAAAAAATGAAAGACAGAATTTTTAGAAAATTCTGACAAATTGCGAATGGCTTTCTGACAGGATGAATTGAAAACTTTTCATTAAATACTGACAAAAATAAATGGAAAACTTACTTTGTGCTTGGTTTTGTTGGCAGAAGTGCCATGTGGATATTCATCACAAAAACTTATGCTGAAATAACGAATAATAGCATTTGTTGTTTTTGGATTTTCACTGGGATTACATACATAAATGCCCATCATAGCATCTGAAGAAAGCTCATCAGTGTTAATGTTAGCCACACGAAGTGCCTAAATATCCATCATGATTTTTAGTTTTTACAAGAAAATTCGATTTTTACATTGGATATAAATCCCACTCTTTATGCACTACTATTCCACTATGAAATTGTTTGCATCATGGGTTTCAACTTAAGGTAAACTGCATTAGTCGACCTGGCCGTGTTTCATCTCTGGCATAGTGTTGAATGCACTGAATAAAATGAAGTTAAGCAAAACGAAAGAAATGGGCTTTAATTAGTTTGCATTACCTATTAAATAGGTACGTAACCGTGTTTCAAGTCTAGTTAAACTTGAACTAACACATCAGAAGAAGCATAGTATTTAAAGCATAACTTCGAATTTCTTGGGATGTACAAATTCACTGTTATATTACTAAACAAATTATAATATGGAATATATACTGAGTAAACAAATGTGCGAAATACAATTTCTCTTCTGCGAAATTCAATCTTTCTTGTGCGAATTTGAGAGTGAAATGGTGTAATCTGAAATTTATTTGTCGTAGCACGAGGGTTAATTCATTATGCTTATTAACAAGAATTACTAGGCGTTAGTTTGAGATGCCATTTATGAGTAATTTGATTATGCCGATTCCGCATTTCACATTAATTTTGCTATGAGATTAGTATATTTCCTAAGTGCTTAATGAAAATGCATGCTTACACCCTTTATTAATTGCAGATATCAAATTATTGTTCAGTGAATGAATGTGAGAGTTAGCACCACCCAACTGTGATATCGTTTTGCAAAAAGAAGTGATGATTCACAAAACTAGCTTCTTTGTTGTTATTGCTCTACAGATTTATTTATATATTAAAATTTGGTGCCACATATAAGGCTTAGGGTATGCAGTTACAATCTTCTTGCCTGGTGTTCAGAAAAGAGAAAATCAATTACATTTGGGATCCCATTGTTTTGGCATAAGTCAAGTAAACATTTCACTGCTGCTTTTGCCTTAAGATCCTGCAAGAATAAACAGATGCTAAGAAAGATATGCCTTCATGTAAGCTAACATTTTTGCCATACGCAAGATTTACACAAAAACGGATGGATTTTTGTTCAGGCCTCAGAAAATTCTGTACAATTTGTGGACCAGTCATCTACACCTCCAATGTTCAACTGAAATCATAACCAACGTGCACTCATGTTCACTTTTGTCTAGAATACTGATGGGCATTTTAAGGAAATTGAATATCATTGTAATTAAAGTATGTTTTTTTCAGAAAACAGCAAAACTAAGCAATATGCTCATGAAAGATGAACAATTTTTTTAAATTAAATATAACATATATCACAGAAAGGTTTCTTTTGTTTCAAAATATGTGACAAACTATAATTTATATGACTCTAAAGAGAAAATCTACTGAATTCAGTGACATAAATTAAATACCAGTTTGAATGGGTAAATGCATATGGGTTTGCATTTTTCCAGTGACATTCAGTTTAGAATTATTCATTCAATCAGAGAAAGAAATCCGAAACCCAGTTAATTTTTGGAAACCGCAGAGAGCTAGACCTTGTTGAACTAAATATGCAATTTAGCTTGCAAACCATAATTCCTTAAGGATCTTAAAGATATTTGATGGGTTGTTCCAAAGATTTATGTCTTCCTAACTCACAAGCTACTAACATCATCGGAAATCTGAAAACATGGCGTCGCTACATCTACACTGCGTACACCGTACTCAAACGGAGATTGGGACACCTATTTTTAAAAATCGAATAGTTGATGTTAGTTGTTCCTGCGATGGGTTTGAAACATTAGTCTAGGAAATGTTCGTTGGATAAAAATATATTTAGAAACTGTTTGGAACGCGATTCATGAATACAACTTACCTTCCATGAAGATGACTCTTGTTTGTGTTCTATGATGACATTATCATCCAAAACAATCATTCGCAACTCTATACGCCAACCATGCGGCCATTGTTGTACTGACCAATCACTGAAAGATCTTGATGTAACAACACAGGTTAGATGATGCTTACCATTAATGTTTTCTAATCCTGCCTAAACATACATTCTTAGTACGCCACTACATATGCCTTCTGTTACAGTCACAAAAAGATTAAAAGCTAACATTCATAAAATAGAAGCATTTCATCACATTACTTGCACTTATCAACATGTTTTCAAAGATATTTTTCAATGTAGTCTTATGCATTCGAGTTATTGTGTAAACACTGTATTTCTGCTAGTGTAGTTTTCCTCAATTAACAAAAAAGAGCTTAAGACATGTAATTATAATTTGTATACATTCATTCTCTATAATGTATAATATAATATGATGCATAATTTCTGCTGGCTAGTTGGAAATTGCAAAGCATGTCAAATTGAAAAATTGACAACGCAATGCTTACTTTTTATTAAAACATGAACACTTTTTTAACCTCCATCCAACTGTTGACAAATATGCAAAAAATATTTAATTTTACCTTAGGCGAAAAACTAAAGTTTTCAAAATGGGGAAACACATCAATTTTTTCTTTTTTATAGACATTAAATACAAAGAAGATATTGATCTGGCACATTACCTTTACCCAATTGTCTTGATTTTTTCGTACCATTAGTCCAGCTTGTGCAAATTGTGAATCAGCGTTCAGCTGAACTGATGTTTTTAGCATGACTCTTTCAGGACTGCAACGCACGTATAGAAAATGACCACTATCTTTGTTTTCAGTTTCATCAAAATAGGTTTTTTGCCAGAAATCAGATCTTCCTTTTGGCTC
This sequence comes from Hofstenia miamia, assembly GCA_900660155.1. Classification (NCBI taxonomy): domain Eukaryota; kingdom Metazoa; phylum Xenacoelomorpha; order Acoela; family Hofsteniidae; genus Hofstenia; species Hofstenia miamia. The sequence continues at coordinate 371,395 of CABFPE010000482.1, forward strand.
TACTCTTAGTCCTTCATTTCTGATGCATTTCCATTGAGATGGGGCATTGTACCACTTCATGCCTCTTGGTAAGTTATATGGGTAAATAATATCAGCAAAGATTGTATAGAAAATTTCAAAGAAGTCCATCTCAGACTTTCCAATGGTTTCTCTAAATCTCTGCAATTATTATTCTTATAATGATTCTTATTTAACAAAATGTACAAGTAGATGAATTAATAGTTGACTAATACTTCATGATTATCTTTAATAATTTAGATCCCACTTACATATATATATATATATATATATATATATATATATATATATAAGAATAAATTACTGATTATAGCTATGCGAATTGTACTTCGGTATGGTCTATCTCATTTTAAGGTTTAGTAAAAAATGTTCAGTATTATTTCAGACTACTAGTTAGTATTTTGGAAAATATTGTTAGTAAACATGATGCTTTAGAAGTATTTCAAAATCTTGTTTTGTGTCAATACACAAGAAACTTACTTAGTCTTATTAAAATTCAATTTATCATTGAATGACGAAACGTCCGGCAATTGTGCGAACATATCAATATCTTCTGATACATTGAGATCGGCCTTGCTTACTTTAGGGAATCCCAAACCTGTGTCAACACTATCAACGAAAGTTCTTATTTCCCTGTTTTGTAAAGATGCTTCTATTGTTTTCCTGTAAGATGTTGGTGTTTCGTCTAGATTTGCATTTGTGAATGTCTTTGTTGGCTAAAGGTATGTTATTATGGAAATACTTTCCTTAAAAATTTTAGAAAAACTTGACTTACTATCTACATTATTAAAAATCCCTATGTACCTTAACAATTAAAGTTCTTTCAAGCTTTTATAAGAATACTTAAAAGTCTGAATATTATTAAAATATAATCAATTTGGTTTTTATACCATAACATTAGAATTGTTGCAAATTGTACATTAAATATATATCTGCGTGATAATTTTATTTGTGTTTTTTCAACTTTCAGTTGCAATGCAGTGTGTAAATGGAATTGAGAATTGATTTTAGTCTTCGAAACAAACTTGTCAAGCCAAACCACATACTCCAATGTAAATCTTTAAAGAACCAAGCTGATATTATTAATTATAGTGATACTTTTAAATAGTTTTATAACAAGTTGAAAGAACTTTAAGGAACTTTAAAATGTTGGTAACAGTTCCATTGGGCTTCTACTTACAGCGCTTTCAAGAAGAAATGGTCCATTGAAATAATTTTCTTTTTCGACTTTAGGGTAGTAATTTCTATCATTAAATGAATCATCAACATATGTTACAGGAAGTGTCGTGTCTGCCGATAGTTGATCTGAAAAGCCTCTGTGATTGTCTTTAAGATTTTTTATTTGGTTGTCTTCATGAACATTAATTCTGTCGGAATCTAAGCTCAGTTTCCACCCAGAAATATGTTGCACCAATCCTAAATCGTTATCATTTCCCAACTTTACTTCTGCATGTGAATTTAAATTGTAATTTTGATTTTCATCATGAAACTGAACAGATTTCTTGTTCATAGTTAAATAAATTAATGGCAAATACTCAACTCACTACAATAGATCTTGTTGAAAGTAATATATCATCTCACTTATCTATTCATGAGTAGCATCTCGAATTTTACTAACAAGTTATGAATTGCCGAAATGATTGTTGTGCGTCTTACTTATTCTATATAAAAAATGCTTCTTGAAAAAAATAATTATCACCATGAATAACAATGATAGCACATATAAAATTTGTAAATTTATAAGCATGTGATATGATATGTTCAATATACTATTTGGTTGAGAACGATTGCATCGCTGAATTGTTAGATTCGCTTTCAGCGAAATTCTTTTCTATATAAAAATGCGTTTTCAAGTGTTTTTATGTGTTTTCATTCGTAGCAAATTTCATCATGGTATTTCAACAAGACAACAGTGAGCTCAAAATGAAGTACATGTACGTGTATATTAAATCATCAAAATCAATAACATGCTTTAAAATTCCCAGTTTGAATTTGTTGAATTGTATTTTGGGACTAAGGTTGAGATATGCCTTTTGCAGATAACACATTGAATTCTTATTGTATAAATCCCCGCATTTTTCCATATGTCTAGTTAAACATGGGATAAAAATTTTTCTAAAACATTCCAAAAAACACTTCTATCCACCAGACATTTTTGCTGATGTCCGCATTTTTGCAAAAAATTTGGCAAAAATGCTAAGAGATGTTTTATGTCAAAATGGTTATTATTTTTGGGCAAATTTTAATCGTTTTCTATTTAAAAAACAAATAATAAGGTCTAGCAATAACTAAGGCATATTAATTTGTAGTTAATAATGCTGATGTCAGTATTTTTTTAAAGCCAGCACAGTTTTTATATTTCTATATTAAAACAACTGTCAATCACCGTTGACAAAATTCATTGACAAACAATGTAATTTAATGCAAGGAAAGTTCAGTCAACCTTTCAAATTTAATTTAAATAAGTATATATATATATATATATATATATATATATATATATATATATATTTAACATTTTCAAAGATTTAATAGGGTTGGCAACTTCTGAATGCATACAAATTTTTGTCAGCATTTATGATTTATAAGTTCATAAAATCTAAAGAAATTTAATTAGAATTCCAATATAAATATGTTTAAAAACAACAGTTATAATGTATTACAATTCTTCTAATCTAAAAAATTGATGAAAGCTTACAAAAGCTGTTTAGAAATCTATTTAAAAACAGTTATAATTGTCTTTTCTATTGTCATCTGAGAAAAATGTATTTAATGAATTCTTTATAAGCAGAGAACAAATCTCTTCCTACAAAATTGTGATAATTGCTTAAAAGAAAAAAATGAATTTGCGAATGAAACAAATATATAAAAATCTCCTAGTGAATAACAAAGACCACCTCTATCAATCATTGTAACGAATTCATCGTTCTAGAAAGCATCTACAGTGTAGGCCATATTATTATTAATATTGTGGTTTTTCAGGAAAAATATAAATAATATTTGTTAGTAAAAATCAAAAAAATTGCACTTATTAATGGGAAAGCAAATTTTTATGTGATGTAGGGTTACAATATTTAATCTGTGATATATTTGCCTTTGATATATTCATGATTTAACTCAATAGCTTAGTGACACATTATTATTATGAACACTACTAATCAATAATAACACTTTGAACAAACACATTATTTATTGTTATTATAACAAAACAACAAATTCTAAATTCATATTTCTGTCAACTTAATCAAATTATAAATTAGGTAAACAACAGATGGAATATACTTTCATTCTAGCATGGGCCGCTGCTCTGACATTACTTAGCATACGTTTTCTCAAATTAAAACTCTTCTAGGATTAAAGAAATATTCCATCAGAGAAGTAGCAGCTATGTCTTCAGTTAGTGTAGGAACGGTTATGAATGTGAAGAACAAAAGATGTGCTGCTTATTATAGTCCATAAGGAAATTGTGGAACCAAGCACAAAACAAGCCACCGCAAGATAGAATTATAAAAAAAACTGTTATTTCAAAACCTAATGCTTCTGATTCACAAATTCAAGAGTTAATTAAACATCAGAAAATCGACATTTCTGTTAGAACATTTATAAGAAAGGTTACATTCATTTGGGTTTAAATCAATTAAACCAAGAAAATAGCAAAAGCTTACTATAGCAATGAAGAAGAAAAGACTTGCATTCGCACATCAATACAAGAATTGGACTAAGGANGTGAAAATCGAACTGTAAACAACACCGTCAACAAATGGCGTTTACGTTAACATGACCGTAAAGCAATTGACCAAATTGCAATCGGAATAAATACGTGAATAAATGTTAACGATGAAGTCTACGTTAAGTGCTTGTTTTTTACGCAAANTACATTCATTTGGGTTTAAATCAATTAAACCAAGAAAATAGCAAAAGCTTACTATAGCAATGAAGAAGAAAAGACTTGCATTCGCACATCAATACAAGAATTGGACTAAGGAGCAGCGGCAATCTGTTGCATTTTCTGATGAAAGCACGTTTGAGTGTAAATCCGGGTCTCAACAACGTGTTTGGCATCAGCCTGGAACACCAAAACCTTTGAAGCAATTAGTAAAACACCCTATAAAAGTTATGATTTGGGCGTGTTATAAGTGGAAACGGTGTAGGTTCCCTACATATTTGTGAAGGGATCATGAATGCAATGAAATATGTAACTGTTTTACAAACTAGATTGCTTCCACAACTTAGCAAATGGGAAAATGTGACGACATTTATGAAGGATGGGGCTCCATGCCATACGGCAAAGAAAGTTAAGGAATTTTTGCAGTTACACAAGATCACTCTATTAGATTAGCCAAGAAATTCACCGGATTTAAACCCGATAGAGATTGTTTGGGGTTATATTAAACAATTTATGCAAAGACAAACAATAACAAATAAATATCAACTAATTTGCCTTCTTATACAAGAATGACTCCATGGTTGGAAAATCACAGACGTTGTCAGTAACCGCATAAACAGCATGCCAACACGCATTGCAAAAGTTATAGAGGCCAAAGGAGGACATATTAACTATTGACTTTTTTTTAATGTTTGTGTTCAGAATTACAATTATATACATTTTTTATTGTTTGTGTTCATTATAAAATGAAGATAACGAGTAAGAAGTCATGCATATTAATTAATTTTTTGCATAGTAAATATGTTCATAATAATATGACCCGGATACTAAATATTGATAATCAACTATTATTAATAAAAAATTGATACCTGTTCTTATGACACACAAATTTAGAAGAATATAGATATAGTCAAATTTCATAATAAAAGTAATTCCAAATTTATCATTTACATTAATAAAAGCCCAGCAATTTTGAAATAAAGCTAGTGTTCATAATAATATGGTCCACACTGTATGATTAAGCCTTGTAATCCTGAATTGCTTTTACACAAAAACCCATTAACGTACACAAGAGCTTGACGAATATTAAAGGAAAGATTAGAGATAAAACATTGATCTAAATAGTAAAGATATTTCATTTCTACTTCTGACAAATATATTGTGGAGACATTGCACTCTTGCACTGTTCATAAAACAGAGAGGTCATTCACCACCAAAGGAAACTTTGCGATATTACTCCGATGTGTTTCAAAAACGTTTGCACTGAACAAATAACAATTTGATCCATCTGATTGGCGGTATTGCCCAAAGCACTCTTCAATGCAATCTGGATGGAATTGACCAAACAAAATATATGAATGTCTATAAGGTAAATCTGTGGTGAGCAAATGATGAGCTAGATCACATATATATATATACCCTGGTACTTCATATAAAAGGTAGACCGCTTTTCCCAGACCGAAACTGGTCCAGACCGTAAAAATGTGGGACCGGACTGAACTGGACTGTACAGCATCATTTACTATTTTGCCTTTTTCCATTCGCTTAGAATCCTTAAATATTGATTATATATAATTCTATATGTGGTAATTTGCCATAGTCAATTATAACTACTTAGGGAAGTGCTCCAAATTCAATACGTTAACAAGTGAAAATCGAACTGTAAACAACACCGTCAACAAATGGCGTTTACGTTAACATGACCGTAAAGCAATTGCCCAACTTGCAATCGGAATAAATACGTGAATAAATGTTAACGATGAAGTCTACGTTAAATGCTTGTTTTTTATGCAAAAGTTTACAGTATATTTAACGGTAATTATGAAGTCACGTTGCAGCTGAATACTACAAATAGCTTTATTGCGAAGCATTTCAATTCTGCATATTTCAAACATATCTATGCATATCAACTTAGGCAGACATTTATTGAGCTATTTAATTAATCGTTTGCATTAATGATTATGAGAAACAGTCTCTAATCCGATTAAGTAGTAAAAAATGAAAATTCGAAATCACTACAGTTTTAAGTATGTATATATTCAGCATGCTACTATTTGGAAAATTGCCATTTTTGCTTCTTAGAGCTCTAAATGAAACCACATTAATATAGATATTTTATGCATACAATTTTAATACGAGAAATATTTAATTTTTTCGATAACATTAATGCTAACAATGCATATATGTGTTTTAGTAAGTTTCTAAATCACGACTGTTAAAAAATTAAAAATACCCTCTGGGTACCAGGACTTTTGGTGATAGTAGTTTTCTGTAATCAAGTCAAATATATCATTGAAATTAGCACTTTTTATTACAAAATTAAAGTCAGAACACCATGCATTTAGTAAAATAACATTTGAAACAATATATTCTTAGCGTCTAAGTTTTTTATTCTTCTGGTCAATTTTTTCTTACTGACAAATTTTAGCAAAATATTTTTAGCGCTAATATGCTTATTACATCAGTGATTATAACATTATTGACAAGTTTCAGTGACTTGAATAAACAGTTTTTAAGTGCATACATGTCACAATTTAATAACTAGATTTATTTTATTTATAGAATATCAAGTGTATGTATATTGAAAAGAGAAAATGTTGATTACAACATTTTGAAATACAATCCAATAAATGCAATACAAACCAAGTCTTATAGAAACAAAAATGAGTTCTTCTTAAGAGAACAGCGTAATTGTCTTATTTTCATATTGACATATTCTGCTGCGTTA
>CABFPE010000482.1:382953-415216 GCA_900660155.1 Hofstenia miamia
TATATATATATATATATATATTAAGTAAAAAGGAAGAAACTCACAATGCACTGCTTTGCATAATTAATAAATGAGATTGCGTAACACCAATCACAATGAACAACGTCAGTTCACATAAATGCAATAAAGTTATGATATAAATAAATTCTGGATTAAACTCTTGCTTAAAAAATTCACTGAAAATTATGGACAATGTAGTTGAATTTATATAGATATTCTTTATTTTTGCAAGAATGCAAAAGCATTTTTAGACGCATATCGATTTCTGGTAGTACATAAATGCAGATGGTTATTCTACTATATAATTTACAGACTAAATGGTAGAAATAACTATTCATATATTAGATTATAAAAAAGGCTTTGCTGTTTAAAGTCCATTAACAGACTATATAGAATTATCTTTGTTCTTGGAGCTATTGAAATAGTTTCCATTAGCATCTAGACTAGCTATATTCTCAAAATATCATACATTGAAAATTCAAGATGAGAATGTCATTACGGTATTGACTTCGTATTCAGCAGTTGGAATCCTGAAATGTTCAATTCTGGGACCGGGATATCCTGGTTTTTAACATAAAGCAATATCAATGAGCTATATTCTTACACTTTTGATAGGAGATTTATCATAATGACTGGCTTTTTATGGCATTTTTTCTGTAATATAAAAGCAATTTGAGTGCCACATAACACCGATAAATATTTACGATTTTAGAAATTGCAGAATTACTTTTGAAGCGTTTTCTATTAATGTCACAACTGGAAAGTAATAACAAACGAAAATTTGGGTTGATTTATGTCATATACATTTAGAACTAAATGTTTATGTCAGTAATGTGGGATATGAGGAAATAGCCGAATTTTTTCTCTAAATTTAACCGATGCAATTTTTTTGGAATATCTGAAATGTAAAATTGAATAGCGTCAGAAGTTAATTTAAATTTTTCAGAGTTCACTATTGGTATATGAGCTCTGAATACAAACGCACTAAGGGTGGATTTGCCAAGTCGGCCTTCACCTATCTCTCTAGATCAGTCAATCTTCATTAATATATTCTTTTAGAAGAATGTTCAAAACCTTTTTCAATTTTACCAATAAGATCAATCCTATATTTCATTTCAATCAAATGCTGCTCAAAAATTAATGTTAGTACTAAAAATAAAATTTTTGCACACCTAAACTTAATTCACGTCCTAAATTGCGTTTGTTAAAACAAATATTTGTATTACGTGCCGCAATAATCCCTGGAAATCTTTTTCACTTGAGAATCAACTAGAATTTGAATTGTATTTAGAAAATTTTTAATACTTTTATATAGCAAATAGTGAATTATTTGCATTACCTGTAATTGTAAATATAATCACAACGGGAAGCATAAAAAACACAAATCAAATATTATTTTAATCAGTTGAACTGCTTATACATTTTTTCTAGAACTGTTTTAGCTTTAATTGCAATACATAATCCAAACTATAGTACTGCCATTGCAAGTCAATTTCATCATATATGTGGGAAAGTAACTTCAATGTATTTCTCTAGTGTGTCATTTGTACCTATGTTCCACATATGCGCTATTAAACAGGTTGCGCATTTATGGATTAGGAATGTATCAAAAAACCTATACCAAATTTAACTAAATATAATTTGATTGTCAAATTCAAGTTTTTCAAAAATGTGATATAAAACTATGCATTTATAAGCACTTGAATAAAACTGTAACAATTTTAAAGCAATATTTCAAGACCGGTGGCGTCACTGTAAATTTGAGGATCCGGTACGAGAAGTCAATAGGAGGCCTCACGCTACATACTAGATACTTTTTAATAAACATTTTGTACCTGCCTAACTATTGAACTTCCAAAATTTTTTCAAATTAGTTTCTAAAATACATATTTTTAAATTTTTGACCCCAATTCTTTGCTGTATTTATCATAATTACTTTTGTTATTTTGATATATTGAAGCAACAAAAGCTCCAAATTTCTAACTTGGGTCTCCAAGTGTTTTTAAAAGTGATGCCACTGTTCAACATCATGCTTATGCACAGGGGCGTGCGCAGGATTTTCTGATGGGGGTGGGGCATCATCGTTATTACCCAATGAGGAGCGAAGCCCGTGAAAATGTTTGAAAATATTGAGAAAATAGACCCTAAAAAATACATTTCACGATCCTAGATTTTAAATTTTTCAATTTTTTACAAAAATTTTTTTGATTTATCCAGTCAAAATTAAATTTGGAAACTTGCGGGGGGGGGAGACATTCCACCATGTCCCCCTGCGTACGGCACTGCTTATGCATATACTTCAGTTCTAGCGTAAATCTTCCACATTGCATTCGCCGACCCAATCCCATGGATGTGTCCATGTAAAAGGCTTGGTTAGAATAGTTCAACAATGTGGACAAATCGATTTGCTGCTTAAAATTAACGCTAGTAGAAATAGGACTAGCACGATCATGGTCGGCAAGCAAGCTTACTACTTTCAGTTACTAATTTGATAGCTCTTTCAATGGATTCCATGAAGCATTCAAATTTTCCGACTTAATAACTGTCCATGTCCCTTTTTCCCGGTTAAAATTTTCCTATTTCTGCAGTAACAAAGTCTCACTAATATGTTGGTTCACATTTGATGTTGAGCCACAACAGGGAATAATTAGGTACAACATTTTCAAGTTATGCAAAATATAATTTATATATTTCTAATACCAAAATATACTGTCTTTGAACGACTTATTCCAAAAATTGTCGCCAGGCCTAGTTTCACAAAAGATGTCTGAGTGGGAGCTAATTGGTATGCAACATGCATATGAGACATAATACCCCTGTGTGCAAAATTTTGCTTAAGTAAAATCACAATGCCGCCTCTTCGAACAGTGTTTGCATTTGTAGAATTACAACCATTATATATAATACAGCAAGTCATGTTTTTGAAGGCAGTGTATATTAAAGATGAAACACTCCTATTAGCAAAACTGGCATCACACGCAATAAATCATCGATCCAAATCCAAGCAGGATTTTTTCAATTTTACAGTTTATATGCATACTTCCAAATATTGTCAACTAAACACTTACCATTTCATATTTTATGCTTTTTTCTGTAAAAGAATTCAATGTTTTTGGTGATTTTTGTCTGATTGAGATAAGTATGGAAGTATACATTGAAGTTATCAAGAAAAATAATTTTTTTAGATGATCTAAATATCCTCAAAAACCTAGATTCATACTTACATTTCCTTCATAGTCAGAAATTTAATCAAAGTCCTATTTTCATATTTTAGGATTTCTTGGATTTTCGGATTTTCAGTCATTTCCGCTCACCAATATTGGTTGAAATTTTGCATTTACAATTATTTTACCTTTAGTTATCCAAAACCACATGAGGCAAATTGAAATTCGAAAAAAATTTTTTCACTAGCCAACCAATATATATATATATATATATTATATATATCAGAAAATTTGGTGGTATTCTATATGTATGTGTGCGCTTATAAATTTTATTATTTGAAATGTAAATTATTTATTTGCAGAAATTGTAAACTGAATTCAGTTTTTTAGGAAGTATGATTTGGTTTTGAATACCGTGTAATCTTAGTAGGTTATCAGGCACTTTTCTTTTAAGATTTGAAACTCAATTCGGTTTGATATCAGCAATCTGTACCAGTTTACCACTAGTGAAGCTAGTTCAAATGAAGATACCACTCTACTTTGACGTTTGGGAATCAAATGTATCAACATAAAGTCAAATAGCATGAATTATGGAAGACCTCCCTCAAGTTGTGACTGGTGGCCCCAAGTAAATCCAGAGGAACCACAGCCAATTGCCAAGAGGAAGCTGGACGCAAAGTATAAATAAGGACACAAAAACATGAGTCACCAGAAGAGTCAGCTGCCAGTTTTGAAGTTAACCTGTTGTTCAATCTCGTAAAGAAATTGCAATCCCACTTTGTAAAGAAATTGCTGTTCCACATTCTCAAGAAGTTAGTCTTGCCATGGTATTCTGAGACACTTCAAAGTGAGTATTTTCAAACCTTGCTAGCCTGATAGTCTATTAACTGCATGCATATTCATTCTGTTGTTTTCAATCTAAAATAAAAGAGTATTCTCAACTCTAGTTTTGATTCACAAGTACCATATTGTTAATACTTTTCAGCAATAAGTAGAGATAAAATACTCAGCTTTTTGTCTTAAAGGAAATTCCACAATTACTTTAAAACTTTATAATTTTAATTTTTGTTTTAAGCTCTTTGAATAATTGTGGTAAATTGCTCAAATCAGATTTAATTGCTTTTGTCATCCTCTTTAAATTCTAATTTGATAAAGTTCTTTAGCTTGTTACAGAATAAACATTTCTACTTCAAAATTTTAGTGGATTCAGTAAAATATGTTGTGTTAAGAAGAGTTAAATTAACATATAGAGTTTAATCTTATTTTTGGTAAATTGTCAGAGATAAGAGCTGTTGCTAGAATATTTTTCCAGAATTTGACAGTATGAGAATATTAAATTGCTAGGTAAAGATTATCTTTTTAGGAGAAATTCCACTAGTATGTGACTGCAAAAATAAATTGTTATTAGAGATATACACCACAAAAATGCAATTTTCTAACAGTGGCACAGTCAGCAGGATTTAGTCTACAAAGTATATCAACTTTCTAGTGGCACAGTCCTTTTACGTCTTACAAACTAAGACCCTATCAAGTTTTTGAAAGTGATTCTTGAGTATTTAGAGTTTTAAACTTACTGAGTTTTATATTGGAGCTAAGATTTTCATATTGAAACTCTGTAGAAATTTGAGTGTGAAATTTAGTAAAGTATTGTTGTTAAAATAAGAATTAGCAATTTAGGGTATAATTCCAGCAGATTAGCTGAGATAGTAATAATAGTAATTATAATTAGTAGATGTTTTGAGTATAAAAATTGGTAGACATTGGCACAGAAATTGTTGTTTTTACCTGAGAATTTTTCTTATAGTGAGAATGAACAGAGTTTTAATGATTGGTATGAATATTTCCTGTTAACATGTAAGATGAATGGATGGAATGATGTGACTACTAAAACAAACTATTTAGTTGTGTTGTTAGGAGGTCATGCTTGTACAATATATTTAAATTTACCTTCAGCAGTTAAAAATGTAGCTAATCAGAGAGATTATGATAGTTTGGTTGATATTTTGAGAAGCAAATATATACCTGTTCCAAGGGTAGCTTTTCAAACATTGTTAAGAAGTAGACATCAAAAGCCTTCAGAAACACTCTTAGAACTTTCTAAGAATATTTTGGAATTAGCAAGGAAGTCATATCTACAAATTTCTATGGAGGTATTGATTTCAACATTAGCTAAGTTGGTGTTCATAGAAGCAATAGAAGATGCTAAAGTAAGGTTCATGATATGAAGTAGAAATCTGAAAGATATCAATGAGGCTTTGTAGATAGCCTTGGCATCAGAAAATGCAAATATTCTGGAAAGAAGAAATTTATGTGATTTCATTCAATAAAACAAAGTGAGAAAGAAAATAAATAGTACAACTGAAAAATGAAATTTACATATTGTCCAAGAAAACGGATAAATACTTAGATTTAAATTCTAATGCAAATTTTAGCTCAGTACAAAAAGATTTTAAAATTAAACATGTAAATTCTCCAGTTAATAATACAGTACAGTGGGACTTTTACCCTGATTCTGATTTTTTGTCACAGTTTGAATCTCAACTGGGTGAAGCTGGTAGTTTAGATAAAAAAGAAAATGGTGAAAGTACATTTAATTTGGTGCAAATACTTAAAAATCATCCTAGTATTGATAATTCAGGTGTAAAATGTAAGAAGTGTTTTAAACCTGTATGTAGTGATAATATTAAAGTTGCAAAAGAGGTGCTGCTATTGGAAAATGTAGGTGAAAGTATGAATAAATGTGAAAGTAAGAAAACTATTTCATTAAACCCTGTAGTTGTAAATGTGTTTCTAAAGTTACTAAAAATGAAAATCCTCATTGCAGTGGAAATTGTAAATTGTCAAGCGATAGAAAATTAAATTTTTCCATCAAGGAACAAAGTAGTGATATTAATGACAAGAGTGCTTTGATTGTAAACCCTAAAAAGTATTGTTTTAACATAAAATTAAAATGCTCCATTCCCCTTAAAAACATTGGTGAATTTAAGTGTAGAAACTGTTTTCCCAAAGGTAAATTACAAAGTTTAGCATGTAAATTTAGAACAATAGTTTTTAAATACAACAAAATTGAATTGCTTGCTCCCAGCCAAGAAGAAGTATTGTAAAATGAAAGAAGAGATATTCTTCCAAGATCATAAAGTTGATAGAAATAAATCTTTTTCTTTCTTGGAAGTTAAAGGTTAACATGGATCTGCATGTGTTGATTGCATGGGTTTATTAAAATAGTTTTGAAGATAAATGAAGTTTGCTATTAGAGTTTGATATTTTATGTTAGTCAATAATTATTTCTGTAGGTAACAAGAGTGGTTGAAAATGAAATGACATCTTATTATTAAATGGTTGGGTTGCAGAAGATTTGTAATTAGATATTTTAGGATACAATTAGTGGAGTCAAGAGAGTGACAGAAAATAATAAGTTGATGTATCAAAAAGGACATTTGTTTTGTTGAAATCAAAGTTCTTACTAAGTGTAGTTTGGTCAAAAGATGTTGATGCTCTGAAATTACTGTTGTTTTTCTTATTATATGTGAGTTAGGAACACATGATATTAGTTGATGGTAGCAGTCATGGCATGTGGTCTGAAATTATTTTAATTATAATATATTTCATTTTAGGTTTTGATTGCTATCTGAAGCTATACAAAGTCCACTAAGCTTTCCTTTAGCTCATGTCCAATGCTCATGACATATTAACACATTAGTCTTTATTTTAGGAGTCAACTTCTGATTGCAAAGGATTGAATTAATATTACATATGTTATAGATTAGCATGATAGCAAATTATTAGAACAACTAAGGTTAAGGAATTTTAGATTCAGAAACTCATTAGATCATTTAAACATGTCAGTTCCCATTCAATTCAATGTGTGTGGCTCATTCAGTCTACATAAATAGTTGTTTCTGCTCTGGTCTGTGCAAACATTGTTGTTTATCTGGTCTATGAAGATTGTTATTTCTAATTGAGTTGACAGAATTTACATTTGTTTCTGCTGGATAAAATTAATGGTTAGTCATTTGTGAAGTCACACATTCTTGTTATGTTATAGTTTGACATAGATGTCCTGTCTGCAGTACTTCATTGATGTTTTGGTCAAATTGTGAAGAATACAGTTGGTGATTAATGGTGGAATACTAATGAAGAAACAAAGATCCAAATTTAATGCAAAATATTAGGACCCTGATTATTGTGGCATCTTGATTCTCTATACTGGTTGCTGCAATGTGGATTACATCACATTTAGCTCATAGATAACATGTTGGTCCAAAGAAGATAATTGGTTGTAGGAGAAGAAATTCTTAACCAATAACATCACAGCTTGTCATGCTTGTATTCTCACTCTTGCCTGTAACCAAGTTGTAGGAGTTAGCTTCATTAGGCATGCAAAACAGAAACACCTGTCAGAAGTTGGGATACCAATATGTTGGTGTACAAATTCCTAAAACCACTACAGGGAATGTATGATGCCCTCCCTGGGTTCCCAAAACAACCATACCTCAGCACATTTCAAACTCACCAGAGTCTCATATATAAAAGGTTCAGTTACATGTAAAAGCAAATCCCTGTCTTCATTTTTAATCAGCAGAAGGCTGGCAAGAAATCACTAAGCCAATTGGAGCATCTCTGGCCAATGTGAAAATTCTGTCACCAGAAGTGTTAGATAGATATACCCTTGGAAATTTTTGTTACTAATACCAGTTGTGAAAGTTAGCCTTGGGATCTTATTGTAGCATCATCCAATAAATTAAGCTGCTTATGAAAGAAAGTCAGTTAAAGAAACTTAAGATCAAGTTTAAAATTTGACTAAAAATATATTATAAAACTTTATTATCAACTTATATTAGTTTGTATACTGCAACCAAGAATATCAGTGTAATTGATTAGAATTTGTACATGTTGATCCTACTAATTTGGCAAAAAGAAGGAGGCAAATTCACTTCCATTATTTTTAACAATATTGGCAGATGAACAATTCAAAATTTGAAATCAACAGGTTCTTTTTCAAGTTAACTATAAATAGATTTAAACTCATTGTAAAAATTGATAAAGAAATTTCTTCAGAATTCTTATACTTGTTTTTTGCTATGGCTTGATTATTTATTAGAATGTTCATCTAAATGATTGGTGTTTAGTAGTGGCAAGGATCCCATCATGAGAATGATTCAAGGTTCCTTGTGCTGAGCCACAAAAGTGGAGTTATGCAAGGACTACAGTTAGGAGTTCTTATTTCAATTTAGCTGACTATCAATCATTTTCCTACATGTATTAATAATAAATAATTTAAAAAAAGGCTAGTAAGCCAAATTTAGGAATTTATATCTACATTATTTTAGATCCAAATTAATGACTATAATGTGACCACTAATGTGACTAAGCATGTATTGATTATTACATGTAGGGTAGGAAACTGCTAGATATTTAATTAATTTACTAAATGTAATATATTTCTGTAATGGCTAACTACAATATTAAGTAAACAGGTAGTAACAATTGAGGTTTCAAGTAAATAGTACAGTTTACAAATTGAGACTAAGTTGAGTTGTGTCAAGCCTTAAGTAAGCACCAAGCTAGGATAGGGTACACATAAGATATATTGCTGAGCTGAGAGGTGGAACTCATCCAACTGGAACTTATAAGAGTGGTTGTTACTGGATGTGGAGATTTGCCTTGGGCAGATGCCCAATCCCCAATTACCAACAACTGGAAATGATGTTGCAAAGCTTGTCACCTAAATAGTGTTCATTATAACATCTATTAATTACAGTTAATGGAATTGATAATGTAGAAGTAAAGCAGTACAAGAATAGTACATCCCTAACCACTAATTAAGCATTCTAATTATAACAGTATAATAGAGAAATCAGATCACAAAGCCTGGTATATGATGCTAAATGGCAACTGTGGCAGCTAAAATGAACAAGCAGAATTTGGAAAAAAATTTCTTTTATCTGAGTTAAGACAGTTGTTTCTTCTCAAATCAAAATTTCTTCTACATTCAACACAGCCACAACAAGATACAATTAGTAACACAACTTGGATACCCCCAACACTGTTACTTCAATAGTCATTGGAAAGGTTGATTCACACCTGGCATAGTGTACTACAATGAGAACCAAGAATTGTAACTAAGAAGGAAAGCCACTATGTAAGATGTCTGAAAATGAGTAAAGGAAAAAAAGTAGTGCCAATAGACAGCACCCAGAGTGGTAACCCCTAGAGCTTTATGCTCAACATCACACTCTGAAGACACAGATTTGTCCCCTGCTACAGAGTTACAGACATTGCACATGTCCCCCCCCCAAAATGAGTCCCAAGAAATCTGAAATATTAAGGAAAAACAATGAAACAGAAATGGTGTTGAGAAATGAGATAAAACAATTGACAGATAAAGTTAAACAGATGGAAAAGAAAAGTGAAAACATGCTGAACAAACTTAAGGCAGATATGGAAATAAGATTAGACAGGCAGAGTGAACTATTCCAACATGAAGTCAAGACACTCACCCAACAACTGTCAGAATCAAACAAAAGATTTCTGGAACAAAATCAGAAATTAGAAAAGATCATCAGCAATTGGCAAATGAGAATAAGCAGCTGATACAAGAGAAGAATATACAGGCAGAAAAGCTCAAACAGCTAAGAGACAAATTAAGATTAATACAACTAAACAAAGATGAGGATCACAAAGATATTCAAATGTAAGAAATAGAATTTTGACAAACAAAACAAAACAAATCACAGGCACCACCTAACAGTGCAAAACAATGAGTACACTATGAAGAATTTGATGAAGACACTGATGAGGAAAAACAAAAATTTATAAATGAGATTATGAAGGCAGTAATTGATCAACTTCAAAGTAAGGAAACAGTAAAAAAGCACAGCAAACCAAGATATGAAGGCTTGATATTACCACAAAATAGAACTAATGACACCATACCTTGTAAGGCAAGGTTACTGAAATTTAATGGAAAGGAAGATGGTTATAACCAGACATTCATAGAATGGCTTCAAATGTTTGAAATCACCATGGAAGAAAGGAAGGTGAACCAAGAAGCAGCAGCAGCAAGACTTCCCCTATGCCTCACAGGGACAGCATATCAACATTATTTGCTATTGGATACTGACACTAAGAGAAACTATGAACTGCTAATAGGTGATTTCATAGAGTACTATGAAAACAAAAGTTTTAAAAACCAATATTGGATCATTCTAAATGCCACAAAAATTAAGAAGAGTGATGACATAAGGAATTACATCCAACAGGTCAAGCAACTAGTAATACTAAGTTCAAGGGAGAACAGATACTCAAAATACAATCTGTTTTCCCACATTTGTAAAAGGAATGCCAGAAAGTATTAGAACACAATTTGAGATCAAGTGTGATCTGAATGACAAGCTAGAAAAAATGATCAGAAAAGCAGTCTTCATCCAAGCAACAATGTGTGAATTTACAAAAAAGTTGCTTGGCACAGAGAACAACCAATATGGAAAAACAATCCAAAACCACAATCTCTAAGTAAGACATACAGTGAAAACAAACAAGAGAAAATCATTAAAATAAAAGGAAAAGACAGAAAAATGAAAAAAGTGAGAGAAAAGGGTTTCAAGTGCTATAGCTGTGGACAGAAGGGTCATAAAAACCCAATTGCACCAAACCAATAAATGTAATTGAAGACAAAGAAGCTTACTATGAAGATGAGGATTTAATAGAATTAGAAAATGAAATTAATGAAGCATTGCAAACTGATAAAGACTCAGATAACTAGTTAGAGCTCAGACTCATAAAAACCATGCACCATTAATTATTCTAATGAACTTAGACAATGTAAGCATGATAATGGTAATGATCAATAGAGTAATGACTAAAGCAACTATCAACACAGAAGCAGCAATGTCAATAATAACTGACAAGTGCACAATGAATTTGGGTTTCAAGCATAAGGACTTGGACAGTTCTAACAAATGGTTAATCAATGCATCAGGAGAATATATCAACACAAAAGGAATGATAAAATTGGTTCAAATGAGAATAGCTAACACAACATTCAAGCAATCATTAGTGGTAGTGAACATGCATTATAACTTGTTATCTTATGAGGTCATACTGGCAATGATTTCCTAACAAGAAATGGATGTGTTATAAACTATCCAAACAGAACAATAAGAGTAAGAGAGGAAGAAATTGAGATTGAGGAGGAAGAAGGTAAAAAAAGACAATTGTGTTCAAATTGGAAGAAAACATTCATTTACTACTGCACCAGGGGAAAATGTATATGATAGAGACAGAGAATCAAATAACAGCCAACATAATGTTATATGAAAATAAACAAATTAACACAAAAAGAGTGTCAATGCCATCAAGTGTTTACACTGTAAAGAATGGAAAAGGGAAGATACCTATCCTCAATGCAACAAATTGGAATGTTAATGTAAAGAGATCTAACATTAAAATATATGGAAAATACATCAAATCCAAATCAGACTTATTTGGAGAGTGATCAAAGATGACAATGGGGTGAGTAATTTGCAGCTGCCAGTGTGGAGGGTGCCAGAGCAGATCAAAGATGAATATAACCACATGCTAAATGAATTGATTAATAATAAGATAATTCGTCCAATTGAAAACCTGTATACAGCACCAATGTTGTTTGTGAAACAGGGGGACAAGTATTGCCTATGCATAGACTTCCACAAACTGAATGAAGTGTTATACAAGGCAAGCAAACACAAATACTTTATGTCAATAAAATTATGTAAGGCATATGAAAATGGAAGAAGACTGCATTGAAAAAACGGCATTTATAACACAGTATGGACTGTACCAATGGATATATATATATGGCATTTGGATTGTGTAATGCACCAATGACTTTTCAGAGATACATCCCAAAAGTATTGAAGAATAAATCACAAAGAAGGGAAGAGGGAGTCAATGCTTACATAGAAGACATCATATTAACAAGCATTAGGGTAAAAGAGCACTTAGAGAAACTGGAAAGAACACTGACAATATTGGAGAAAGCAGGACTCTGAATTAACAGAAATTAGTGTGATATATTGAAGGAGAAGATAGTATTTCTGGGAAGAGTGACCAAGAAAGGTAGAATATGCATGAAGGACAATGCAAGAGAGATGATTTGAAAAATAGAAAAGCCAAATAACAAGAAGAGTATACAGAGGATATTGGGATTTTTCAATTACAATGGAACCTTTATCCTGAACATCACTGAAAAAACTGCAAAAATGACTAAACTCATGAGCAAATCAGTTCCATTTGTATGGATGTGGCAACAACAAAATGAGTTGGACAACATCAAGGAAGAATTAGCAAAATTACCATCATTAAACATGCCAGATTATAATGAGAAATTTATTCTAGACTGTGATGCCAGCAAGGTGGTATTGGAGCAACACTGGAACAACTGAAAAACAGAAAAGAGGTTCCTGTACAATTCTTTAGTCAGAAACTAAAAGCAAGCAAAGAGAACTATGGGTTGACTAAGATGGAGATGTTGGCACTAATTGAAAGTATCAAGAAATTCAGACACTTCCTAATTGGTAGAGAATTTAGAGTACATACAAACAATAGTGGATTAGCTGGGATAAAGAAATTATCAGGGGACAAGTCTGGAATAGTATCACAATGAGTACTTGAACGAATTTATGTTCATGATCAAACACTGCAAAGGAACATTACACAACAACACAGACTTTTGTACGTCAATACCTGAGTACCAAAGGGACGCAGCAAAAGCAGATGGAGAGAAAAAGCAGTTTCAATNGAAATCTCGAATTGTACCAAATCAAAATCTTCTCCCATAGAAAAAATTGTAGACCCCGATGGAAATCAATACGTCTCTGATTTTGAAATTTCCAAAATTTTAAATCAAACATTTGCAAACCTAGGTAATTATGACGGTCGTCAAACAAAATTCCTGGAAATAAATCCTAATAGGCACACCCCTGAATTTGGTTTTTGCTGTATAACAAGTTTTGAAGTAATTAAAGCNAGGGACGCAGCAAAAGCAGATGGAGAGAAAAAGCAGTTTCAATTCCTACCACATACAGAGTATGAGGGATTACCTGAGATAAACATGGGTAAAAAGGGGCATCTGGTTTTACCAATATTACTGAAGGATGGGATATCTGAACAAGAAATAGTGGAGAAGCAGAGAGATGATGCAATTCTCAACAAGATTATTAGAAAGTTAAAGCAACCCCAAACAATACTATCAAAGCTGACAGCAAGCTATTATGAGTGGTATAAATGGAAACTCAATAAAAAGGGACTCAAGGCTCATAACAACAGAATTGTGATTCCTGACTACTACAAAAGAGAACTCATACAGAAAATACATGAAAAAGGCCATCTAGGAATAATGCAGATGGAGAAAATCTTCAATTCAAGATTCATTACTACAGCAGTAAGAATGTGACAGAGGAAATAATAAACAAATGTACAACATGTTTATTGAATAACAAGCAGAATTTCCTGGTGCAGAGGGCACCATTGGAAATAATCATTGTGACACAACCAACTGAAATAATACATATTGATTTGGAAATGTTATCCAAGGACAAAGAGGGATATCAACATCTGTTGGTGATAGTAGACAATTTTACCAAATATGCAAGAATGATCACAATGAAAAATACAACAGCAGAAACAATAGTGGAAATAGGGTTGAAGGAGTGGATTTTGAAGTTTGGCCCAATGGAAACAATAATAACAGACAAGGTACCCACAAGTGAATGGAGCTGTAGAAAGGTTAAACTGAACATTAATTAAATTAATAAGAGTGTCAACATCAAGGATAGGCAGAAACAAGTGGAGAGAGGTCATTGAGATGGTAGAGTATTTTTATAATACTTTGGTACATTCAACAATGGGAATGACCCCTTTTAAAGCAATGTTTGGCAGAGAGACTGCCAAACCTCTATCATGCAATATTCCAATTACAGTGTAACATAATCCAATCATGTGTGGTCAAGTTGAGAAAAATAGATGAAAGAACTAAGACTGAATTTTGAAATAAATATTAATTGTACAACACATGATTATGATTAGTTAATCATTCGTAAAATTATAATCCAGTAGTTTTTCATATTAATTAATTTGGCAGTATATTTGACAAATGGTGAAAGACTGAATTTGCAAATGCTAATTAATGCTGATGTGCGTAATCAGCAGACAAAGGATAATCAGAGAATTGGAAATTGTCAACAACTTAGATTAACAGGTACTAGCCAAATATTTGAATGTTTATTATTTTTCAAGTATAAAAATCGTGCAATTTATTATTTTGGTGATGACATTAATTCATTGGATTTACTTTGCTTTTCTTTGTCAGGTTATTTTATTAATTGTCATGGAAAGCTAAACGTTCGAGCACTAGGGTATTCGATATGGTGGTTCATGACCTCATTTAATGGGGGCTTCATAATGGCTTAGCACCAACATTAATTTGTTTGCCATTCAAACGGATGTGTGGCTGATAGCCGATGCTTACCCAATGTGCTCATAAGTTAGGTATAAGGATAGGAGTTCTTATTCATATTAGCTTTCCTATTGTTCATTGTTCGTATTATTACATTATGATCTTTCAGTTAGCCCTCATAGGAAATTACAGCACTTGTTTGTATTATCTTGTATTAGTTTCATTATGTGTAATTGCAAGTAGACGACCTAAGGACTTTTCCCTTTTTGTTATGGCCGCATTGGTTGTTCATATGTATCTTAGGTTAGCATGTAATTGTTTATATGTAAGGATATTCACATGTAAGGAAGTATAACAAGCTAATGCATCCTGGTTGCGAATTCCCTTTACAGTACAAACTCATTGATAACAAGAACAATCAATGCAATAAATTAATAAGTTATCACACACCGTCACCATCGTATCCTCACACACTATTTCACTACACTGAGTCACTGGCGTTGCGGTTGGTGTCTTTCTCGATGTTCAAGTGTCCACTGGAGTTAATTGTTATATTGTAATTCTTCGATTCCTCTTTGTGCTTTGCTTCAGGTCGGGTTTCTGACCCTGTACTATGTACCATTTATCTCTTGTCTTGTATCTAAAATACAGTTGTTAGTTTTCTTACCAATGTTAGTTGAGCAGATATTATCTTAATTAATACGCAACTCAAAGTTAGAACAAAAGAAGAGAGATGGAAAGTTGGAATCTGTCACCTACTATACTATTCAAGGAGGGAAAATTGTTATAGCAGCTCCTAAAGTAAGTTAAGCTTTATTAGTTGGAAGGTTGTCAAGATTCTACAACAGTGACAGAATGGACAACGAATATGTGCACCAACTAAGAAACCAAATCACAGCAATCCACAAGATGATGTGCCACAACATCAAGAAATCAGCCATGAGACAGCAACATAATTATAATAGAAAAATCGATGGTCACACACATAAGGTAGGAGATAGGGTATTCGCATTTACAATGACAAAACTCACTGACACAAACCAGGTCCGGAAACTAAAAACTGTGTGGTCAGGACCTCACACTATAATCCAGACATTACTGAACAACGAGTACATGTTAGACAATAATAGACTATTACATTTTCAAAACCTTAAGAGAGCAATGACCCACACCAAAGAAACAGAGATAGATGAGAACGCTGAATTTAAAATAAGCCAAGTTAACAGCAATGAAATAGTATATGGGATGCATGATTTAGATAGTTTACCTGAGGAAGACTCTGAAGAAAAATTCACAGCAGACAATGGAAATGGGAATCTAGGAGAGAGAATACTGCCTCAAGGGGCAGCAAGAAATGGATAGACGAATATAATCCTGTGTAACTTTGTAAAAAATATCCAATGTTAAAAAAATTGTGAAAATATTCTTTTTCCTCATAAATTTTTAAGTAAACAATTAGTAATTTCAAATAAATCAGCTCACAGTATCTTTTTAACTTATGCATCAAGAAGGGCAATATCATTTGATTGGTTGATAATCAAGCTATATAAGCAAATGATCCGCTAGGGATATCCGATAGATGCATAAATGATATTTCCAATTAAAATCTCAAAATACAAATTTTAGGTGTAATTTCTTCCAAAAGCCTATAAAGAAACGCCGAAAAATAAATATAGATATGACTATATATGTGCTACTAAAAAGCTTAAAATTATACTGCCTAAGCAATGAAATGATCCGCTATCAATTTTGTCCAATATTGACTGCAAAGCAATGATTTTACATGTATTAAGATAGGATGCAAGACATTAAAGTCGCAAGAGGGCGCTTTTACTAATTTCTTAATATGGAAAGCAGTGTACGTCGGGTAATTGTCGGGTATAGTAAACTGAATAAAGTACAATATTATTTTTAAATTGGCGAGGATAAGGACTGTTGGCTGCAATCATTTTTTATAAAGACAATTTTTGCGCTAATTTTATAATTTTTTAAATTTCACTGTTATCCTGATAGTTTTTATTTTTTGATTGATGCACATTTTTGTATGGAGTATTTAGTGTTCTTCGTGTTACGCCGGGTAAGTGAATAGATTGTCCTTCCGGGTAAGGGAAACAATAGTCGTTCAGGTCGAGTTCGCTTGATCAAATTGTGTGTCGGGTTGGTTACTGCTATTTTATTGAAAGCAAATCAATGACACAACAATGTGATACATACAACTTCTAAAAATAATAGCTAAAACAATACTATTCTAAACTTGAAAATAAAATATTTAAAACACTAAAAATGACAAAAAATTATTAAAATAAGGGAAGTTAATGCTTTTATGGACAATGCACCTACCCTCATGTCTCTCCTCTTTTTCCGTGACTGTTGTTACTGATTATAAAAGTAAAATTAACATTTAACCAATTTGCCAGGTCGGCGTAAATAATATTTCGATACAACATTAACAGTTAAAGACGGTTTAAGGACGTTTTCATACTCCAGAGCTCTAAATTCTTTATTAGTTTGAAAGATTTAAATAGTGAAAATTGCTGATATTATTGACTTTTCATGAAGAACATAGAAATACCATATCTAAATATTTTAACAAAGTTTGAGCAAAACTACATGAAATATTGTCGTATACTACTAAACGAGGTTTGGGGTACTTTTTGGACACAGATATTCAGCCTCAATCAATTGAATCTTACATCTTGAAAAATAGCGTGAGCTATGCAATTTTCAAAACAAAACTATATATAGTCTTGTCTAGGAATGTATTCTAGAATGAGCGATCTCACGGCCTTCTATATAGTAGGCTTTGGTAATCAACAAATATTTTAACAAAATTGGTTTATTGAGACCTTTTCCATAGCTATACTGTACATGGAATAGTTCACCCCAAATTGTATTTACTGATGCTCCAGAATAAATAAAACATTGGGGTAGTTTGGAAATAATATTGTTTGAAAAACTTTTATTGCAGTCTGATACTAAAACGATTATACTTCGTTTTGAAAAGGAAATAGCTTTTTTGCTCTGAGAATAGAGTAAAATGCATACACGTATTTCATATTAAACTGGGTTAATGACACAAAGCTAATCTAGAAGTTCTGTACTGCAAATATGGATTGGGTGTGGCCTTGATCACGACGCGTTTCACAGCAGATACTGTTAACACAGCTGATTATCAGGCAATTATAGAAGTCGCAAAAATAATGAATTAATTAACAGCAAGACTGGCCTGCTAAAACCACTCAACCAAACCGAATGTGTATGATAAAAAATTTCCTTGCTAAATTTAATAAGCATTTATATATATTGCTTAATCTATTCTGTGTTGATTTTTAAAAACAGCACCAATGAATCTACAAAAGCATACATGAGAAAAGTATTCTGTAACAAATGTGAATAATTCTTAATGAAAAGTTTCAATACACAGTACATGAGAAAAACATTACAAATGATTCTCGAAGTGTCTCCCATTTTCTTGGATGCATAGGTCACACCTTTTAGTAACAATGTGACAAATGTCAGACAAGAGATTTTTATCTGCATTGACATCGTTGAATTCCTGAATAATATAATCACGAAGATTGGCCATTGCTTGAGGTCTCCTTTGATAGACTCTTTCCTTTAAAATACCCCACAATGTAAAGTCACATGGGGTGATGTCGGGAGAACGTGGAGGCCAATCAATTGTTCCTCTTCTGCCAATCCACGTTTGAAATGTCTCATCAAGAAAGTTCCAGACTTCACTCGAAAAATGTGGGGGAGCTCCATCCTGCATCCAAATGTTATTTGCATCTGGATCAATACGAGGCATTACGAAATTTACAAGCATATTCAGTTAATTTTGGCCATTTACGGTGTCATAAAAAAATAAGGCCCAATAAAGAATGTCGATGATATGCCTCCCCATACACAAATACCTTGAGATTGTGCCTTTTTACTGTCAGCAATAAGATTAGGGTTATCAATCGAATAATAAACACAGTTATGCCTATTAACGGCACCATGCAAGTGAAATGTCGCTTCATCTGTCCAAATGATTTTGTCAATGACAGTGGCATCATTTTGAGTGGCAGCCAGATACCATTCAGCAAACTGAGTTCTCCGATCAAAGTCATCTTCATTCAAGAAATGCAATAAACGTGGTCTCCACATTTTTAGTTTTAGATCTTTCATAATTCTTGATAAGCTTCTTTGAAACCTAGTGCTAATACTTTTTACTAATGATTTGGGTAAGGTTACTTTTGTCCCACCCTGTATATACATGGAAAGCAAGCATTGTATTTTAATTTCTAATTTCAATGAACGTGTACATGCGTGTATATGAACATATGTTTGCAAACAACGATTTATTTTCATAAATAGTAATGTATTAATGACAGTCTATGAACAATATAACTTAAAGTCATACCCACACATTATAAATTATTAACCCAACCTCTTTCCACTCATTGATTTTGATAATTGCAGTTGGTGGAAATTGTTCTGGTACACGTAAAAACTTTTTTGGACAATTTTCTTGTAACATTTAGACTCAACTTTAATGTAAATTTAGAATTTTTTGGGATTTAAAGTTATTTAGACATTCAATCTGCAAAAAGATACAAATTTTTGCGATACCAATGTTTAAAATGGGGCTGCAAAATAAGACGTACAATATTTTCTATGCTATTTCTACAATGAAATGTGTTTAGCAAATTTTTTTAATCAAATTTATAGATCAAATATTTATTTAAGGATTGATAAAATGTATATGAATTGCAGTTAGTCTTTATCTATTGAATCAGTAAGTTTATGTATACTATATCAATTATTCATATTCATTAGAAAAGCCAAATTTTGGAAATAAATATTCTTCTTCAATTGTTCAGTTGCAATTTTATCAAAAAAAATCGTTTACCTTAACTTTGTTTGATATTTGTTTTAAGGTTTTTAAAACCTTTGTAATCCTGTCCTACCTGATGTCACCAAATCAATGTGTAAATTTGATTGAATAAGGAAACCTAAGTTTACGAGTAGCTAGGCCTATGCTGCCATATTATATGCTAGCGTTCCCTTCTTCATGTCAAAAACATTGTATGCTCTTATACTGCTCTTTAGAATGCAATATATTGCAACTATATTGTGAGGAAATTCATCTCTAATAAATTTATTTCAAAGTATTGCATAACAATATATGTTTGAAAGGTCTTGTAATACTAATGAGTAAAGCGATGCACAATTTTTGGTTTCCTTAATTTAAACTATCTGTCAATTTTCATAAGTTCCAGCAGCCCATGTACAATATTTAATATTTTCTTATTTTATCCTTCACTTTTGATGACAATAAAAAGCTAAGTTTAGTCATTTTTATCGATTTTAAAAAACAAGTGACATGCTCCTCTAATAAATCTATTTCTTTATAGAACCAAGACACTCACTATGATTTTCATGAATTCTTAGAAGATTTTCTAAAATAAATGGCAAAAGTTTCGGATTTCTAAAAAATCCATAACAAAAATGAATTATTTCTAAAATCCAACCTTTTTTGGTACGATTTTTTATTTCTATTATATTGAAAAGGGAATAGTTGTCCATCACAATTATGTTAAAATAATTTCTAAGATATTTTTTTAAAATATTCATTAAGCACTTCAAAGATATCAGTAAAAAAATATGAACAACTGTTGGTTTTGTGCAGTTCCCAGGATGACTTCAAACTTGGGGGAGGGGGCTTAAGGCCCCTCTGCTTCCTAAAACTAAATTTTTGGATGTGATGCACTAAGTTTTTAACTGTTTTTTCATTTTGTCGTCCCTTTAGTAATACTAATTGTGTCTGTACTCTAAAAACCCTTCCCGATTATTATTACCTAAACAGCATAGTTTATTTTGAAAAGAAAACCACTTTCTACCTTTTCAAACAACTTTCTTCTTCTTAGGAAATTTGGAATTTGTGCGCCATAGAGTCATTTAGTAATTAATTTGTATTAAAAGTATTTGAAAATTTAGATTTTTCAAAAAAGATTAAATGCTCTTCATATGTAAGGTTCACGTATTCAAAGGTTTAGAGCACTTGGAAACAGCAGCTAATTTGATTATGACCTCCCAAGAACATTGAAGTGTACCATGCAGTGGTATTCGGGACCGGTACCAAAACAAATAGTTTAGGGCCAGATATGGGCTGGGCCCAGGACCAGATACCTAGATGTGCACAATATCATGAATTCTCACGAGTGTATATTTAGCATTACATTTGTTTAAAAATAATTCACGTTATATTAATTTCAACAATTACTTTAATGTGTTTGGATTCAGCTTTATATTATATTTATTATATTTATTTACATTCTATATTTTCGTTATCAATTAAAAAAATTCTAGCTTGATAAGTAAATTCTTTTTTGGAGACAGACTGAAAAATCTTTCTTACTTTATTATATATATATTATATTACAATACTAAGCACCAGTGTCTTACTAAAGTGGGGATGCACAAATGCGCAAAATGCCATTAATATGAACAGTTTAATAAAATCTTACAATGCAGTCTATGATAGTGTATATATATATATATTTATGTATATATATATATATATATATATATATATATATATA
The DNA here is from genome assembly GCA_900660155.1 of Hofstenia miamia. NCBI lineage: Eukaryota > Metazoa > Xenacoelomorpha > Acoela > Hofsteniidae > Hofstenia > Hofstenia miamia. Next base: position 404,142 of record CABFPE010000482.1, read on the forward strand.
TACTGCTTTAAATTTTGGTTAGAGGTGAGCAAGCTACTAAAAGTACTTGTGTTTCTAAATCTATAAAAGTAAAAGTTAGGAAATCACCCCCATATCTAGGGAGAGGAAACGGCATCAAAAAGGGTTAAAATATTTATTATTCCGAAAAATATATTTCTATTATAATTATTCACATCGAAATGCTTGGCATGTGATTAAGACATTCTAAGAATCTATAGACATCCTAAGAGAATAATTTACTCGAATTGAACAATAGATATAGGCAAAAATATATGAGTACATGTTTTTATTTGTATGGTAAGGCACTTTATTTCAACTCGCTTTAACAATTTTGACAATTTTTGTCTATTAAAATGAATTCAAGATTTGATATCTAAGAATCATACTTTTTATACTTTCATATGTACTCAAAGTGGGGAATATTCGAAATGATTATAGGTCTCCAAAAAATGGTTTTCATTAAAAAAACTACTAAATTCAGAAAAAACCAAAACCTACTTCTCCCCTTCTTACATGTACAACAGAACAAGAGTCTAATGCAAAGATTCTTTCATTTAAAGATTTAAATAAGACTGCTTGTTTTGAAAAAGTTACCAGAATTGAGATGACGTTGATACTGATTAAGTGAATCCTGTATTAAAGCAAACTTCATAAATGCTGCACACAATTTTATCATTTAGACAAGGTTTCGCGAACCGTTTATTCATTTTTTGTAGATTGTTTAGCCCAATGATAGCCTAAAATGCAAAGGGATTACAAGGCAATGTTTCAAACTACCTAGATTCTTAACGTAGTTTGCAAATTTAATAAACTAATGGATCAAATATCTAAATCAATAATATAGAAGACCTTAACCTTTAAAATGCCTTAGCAGCAAATGAAGGAGAAATACTGAAATTAAGACTAACCTCAGCAATAACATGTATCCTTGCATCTCAAAGTAAATATTTTCTAATACTGAAGAGTCTTTTACATAATTTTTTTCTGTTAAACATTTACATTTTCGAAATATTTTGCAAATACAATATTTTCCCTATGTTACTGTTTTGCTTTTTTAGCTGTTATGACAATGTAATGAACTATTATAGGTTAGATTTACAAAGATTGTTATGCAACAATTATAGACTGAAAAATGTTTTAAGAAAATCACTTTCTTTACATATACTATCTAAGCATTTTAATACGATTTTGCTTTTTATGAAGCAGATGCTTGTATAATTTCGTCTTGCATTGCGGGAATTAATCCTTTCCTAAAAGCAACATCAATGAGTTTATCTCTAGTGTCGATTTCTGGATACTGTCTCAAGGCCCATTTCAGATATAAAGCAAATTCATTCCAATCAACTTGTCCGTTAGCATCCATGTCTAACGCTTTTAATGCTTTGGTTGTTTCTTCACAACGATAACAGCTGAAGTACGCTGACATAAATCCATTGTAGAAAGCATCATAATTCACTTTATCATCTTGAACTCCGTCTCTAATATCCCACTCATCCCATTCTTCCTTCACTTGTTTCATTAAAATTTTATGATGGGCTTCAGTTGCCTCGACATCACTTACTACTGTACACATTTCTGGAGTAAGTTTTCCTCCAGACCTGTCAAAAAGCATAGCCAGTCCCACTGGACTCATGTATTCTTCCTTCCTGTTATTTCTGAGATCTTCAAGCATTTTTTCTTTCATATTCAGGGCAATGGATTGATTAAACTGAGAATCCTCTCCAAATAATTTCGTTAATCTCTTTATTATCATCTCAGTAGACGCCAAGGGTGTGATTCTCATAACTGGCTCAACTCCGAAAAACTTTGCCATGTTGAATTCTTTATCATCACCTATGGTATCTACTCCAAAAACAGCATCTAGGGCACGGTCTCCATACACAGGTTGCATGTTGTCTGGCCTTATTCCAGTTGTAATTTCTGTGACAACTTGTGCTGCAGTTCTTAAGTACGTGCAATTGTATTGATTAAGCACTTGTTTGTTACCAAATCTAATTAAATTCATTAGGGTCACAGATGAACTTGCATGGCCAAGAAAAGCACCAACTTTGCACAGGCTTGCCCAAATACCAGTTGCTCCATTTGCCAAACATTCCAATTGAGTAGAATCTGCTAGTGAATACTGTTCGTGAATGTGAGCTAACAAATGACCTTCTTTCCAGTCAGCGTTGTTCATTTTCTTCCGAACAATAGAGGTAAACTCTGCGATTTCATCTGGAAGCCAGTTTCCAAAGGGATCTTCATATATGAAACCGAATGGCCTCGCATCCTTTGCAAGATTTGCTATCGTCTTTACAATTTTGAGTGTCTCTTTCCTTTTCACGGCCATTGCTTTAGGAAAATCCCGAAAGTTAAATAAAATTTTAGAATCTGGTGATAAATTTTCTCTTGCCCATTTTAATCTTTCTACCATTAAATCTGTAATAAACTTAGTTGTAAATATATTATAATCAATGGAAGGGTACACCAAATCAAACTCTATAATAACATTTTTGATTCCCATTTGCTTACATTTTCTTAGTCCTATTGGAACTTCTTTGATATTAGGTTTGCCATCTGGATCAAAGGATTCAACCAACTCGGAAAAGGCCCAAAACTTATTAAAGTCTTCACCTCTTTCTTTGAGTTCTTCAATGAAGACATCTCCCACTCGAGTCATATGATTAAATGAGGCGACAATAATATTTTGGAAACCAACCTTCTTTATCTCATTGTAAATCTTCCACTTATTCTCCAACGTGTGTCCCCGAAGCTGACCCACTGTACTTTCTCGCAAAGAATTATCCAGAACTAAGCATTTGTTCTTTTTCAGAGAATCTCTAAAAGATATCTTTTTTCCGAGCATCATTTTCACTGATTTATTACTTACAGAGATAGTCTATTAATATTGAGTTCTGCCTTGTGAGTTTACGTTTGATAATACAAAGAGCAAATATTACATTTCGAACATCTGATACGTCACATCCTATAGATCATTAGTGAATCAAACACGAATTGCGGAAGAGGATATATAACGTAGGCTCAATATTATTTCGATTGCTAAATATATATTTGTTAGACATTGACTCTACCTGACCAATGACCTTAATTTGCAAAAGTATGAGCCCAATATTCATTATATAGTATAAACTATCAAGCATTCAAGTAGTTCCTAAAACAATTTATTAAAAAGATATAAAATCATATATATATATATATATATATATATATATTTGGGTTGTGAAATATGTATATATTAAATTGTATGAGCAGTAGACATATATCTAAATAAATAAAAATGTTAGGACCTTTACTAGAAAAGATATTCTGTGATTACAGCAGGACATAGGTAATGTATTTCTTGACATTTAAATATGTGATTACCGATATTCTTTTCCGAGCAGGAAGTTCCGTAAAATTTTTCATTAGTAACAATTTGTTTTTTATGGGTAACAATACTATATTCTTCAGCAAATGGAATAGGAGATGTGCTTTTTGAGCATTCTCACATCCCTATTTCCATGTTAATCATAGGGGCTGTTGATAAATATGTAATTTCATTTTGCAGACTATCTACATGATGTATTGCGATTGTAGTTGTTTTTGAACGAGACAAATGTTTTAAAATAAGTTTTGATATTTTGAAAAAGATAAGAATTTTGTTTGAATCAGGGATTTTAAATGACTGGAATATCTCTGAGTCAAAGCAAAAAAGCAATATTTCCAGCTGAGCTAATATCTTTAGAATTGTTCTACCAGCGATAATTTATAACCAGCAACTTTTGCTGTTTTAAATATTCTTTGTAGAATTGAAAATTAAAGAGATAAGTCCGCTTTCAGAAAGAATTCTTTAGAAAGATTTGCATTACCGGTAAGTTTGTTTCTATTGAATGCACTGAAAGATTGCATAGTTTCAATAATTATACAGTATACCTTCCAAATATCTCTTCATATAAATGTTTAAAAATGTAACTTAGTAACATTAGCTATAGAAATCATATGCGAATTTTTTTTTGTAATTTACAATTTCAATGTTTTTTAAAAATATTTGGTAATAGACATGTCATATTCGATCCACCAATAGGATGGTTGAAACAAATGAGGAAACATTTTCTAAACTTACTCCAACTCATAAATTATGCTAATCGCAAAAATATCTCCCGAATCATATTTTTCATATTCTCTATAATGAGAGGAAATCATAATTAAGCATTTTTTTGAGAAAATTGTTTGCAAATACAAATCCATTAATTTAATTATCAACTGAATAATAAATAGTTACGATTAATTATAGCAAGTTCTCTAGCATACGCTCAATATAGCAATATTCCATTAAAAAGATCAAACTGTCTGATTTTATGACATACAGAAAGTCAATACTCATCCCTGAACACCACAAGCAGAGTCGCACACTTCTAGTATATTTCTTGCAGCCACCGTTTGGTCTCACAAACATAACTTCAACTTTAGCCAAAATTTTACCGCTAAACAATCGATCTTTTTTTTGAAATCAGTAATCAAGGTGTTCATATTTATGGTGCCAATTCCACTACATTCCAAATCTCCTTGATCTCCTTGTTGAACACATTGTAAGATGTGATCGGGTGATTTGCATGTAGCTAGTAGCAAAGTAGAGGTGAAGATTTCATTCTGTGTTCATAAATTGATGTTTATTTTCAATTTTCAAATGGGATAAACAGTGACGGTGGAACAGATTTTGTTTAGAGGTGGGCAAGTTATAAAGAGGACTTTTACTGTTAAAGTTATAAAATTTAGGAAGGGTTTTTCTGAAAGTTTAACTTTAGGGAGGGCAATTGCCCTTCTAGCCAACTTCCTCCGCCACTGGTGATAAACTAATGCAAGCACATATTCATCTTTCAAGTAGTACTGTTTTGACCCTTGAATAAGAAGTTGTGATATCAGGATTTTGTATTCCCATATATAGTGGAAGAACTTTAAAAAATCTTATAAGACTAATTCAAGTATAAACAAGGTTTTTGCAAGAAATTGTAAGAACATAAAGAAATTAGTATGAAATCTAAAGAACTATGGGCAGACTTTTTTATTCTTATATGTTACTTTAAAGTAGTAAAGATATAATTGAAACAACTATATCAAAACTTCAATTTTCTTATAAGCAAATTTGAAGTTATTTAAAGTCTTTTACACAAAAAAGAAATAGAACATATATAAGCTGTACGGAGATTTCAACATCGATTTTTTCACGAATTTATTTTATTAATGTACCTGTACAATATAATCAATTGTTTGAGAGTCTTCTTTTCGACACAGTGCTGATCTATGTCAGCTCTTCCTTCCATCCATGTTTGCAGACTTTCTCAATATTTTGTAAAGGCACTTCTAAATTAGAAACATTATATATGCATAACATATACATTCCTACATAAAGGTATAAAGAAAATAGTTACTTCAAAAATAAAATAGAAGAAAGTAGAACATTACTAAATGTAGTCACCAATAATGGCTACACATGACTGAATTCCACATTTTGAAAGGGATTTTTTCAATGATTTTTTCCAACAGAAACCTTTTCCATCAATTCAAATTGTCGTCTTCGTATTTTTGTTTTAATATATCCAAAAAAGTTAGCTGGAGTATTGATAATAAGAGTTTCTAAAGCGGTTTCAACTGCATTTTGCCATTTTTCAGATTGTGAGCAATTGCTTCTTATGTCACAAAGGGGTTTTCAGTAATCATTGATTTAGGTTTTTCTATTTTAACATCAGTTGATGCTGTGATTTGTCGGCAACTTCTCTCATCTACATCAAGATAGTAGTTTTGATCTCTGAAGCGTCTATATCAGTATGCGATAGTACTGTAAGAGACACAAATAGTGAAATGCAATTTCAATGATTGGGTGAATGGTTGATGTTAGCTTTAACAACTTCTTTACAATATCAATCCAAATGGGTCTCCTAAAGTATAATAACGCATAATATGTGAACTAATTCCATATTGCTATATTTCCAAGCTTCTTAGATTTTCATTTCTAACACATAAAGCCGTTTCCTGCAATCCCATTACTAAACCACATTTGTGTTGGGTTTTAAATAAATCTTAACAAATATTTTGAAAATCTTTCTTTTGGATTTTAAATATAAAATTAAGTTTCAGTTGAGTAAACCTTGTCTGATTAATAATAAACTTGAAGCATGATATTGATTTTTCTATAATGCAAAATTACATAGCTGCACAATGCTCGATTTGCACAAACACCGCAATGCAATTGCAATTTATGAAATTGTTGGAACTGTAGAAACATCAAGCAAATGCGATTGCATCTATGAAAATTTAAGTGCATGTCATTTCTTTCAGTTTAAGTAAACATAAATAAATGCAGCAAACTATATTTACTGAACAAATTGAACCTTTCATCAATTTACTAGGCAAGCATCAGATTATTTATACTTAAATATCAACTATACAAAAAAACAATAAAAACTTTCATTTATTTGAAAACAATCTAACTTTCAACTAAATTTTGTATCTTTTCTAAACAAGTTAACTTTAAAACTTAGTGGTGAATTGATTTTAAATTTATTATACTTTAAGATTGTTTTAAAATGTTTGGGAACGTGTTGCATAAGTTTGCCACAACTCAAAAGTTTGTAAATGTAAATTTTTATTGGATTGTGATGTCTTAACGCTTTTATTTTTTCTTGGTTTATAGTCAATACAAAAATATTTTGTAAGTAATAATTTGTTCGAAATGTAACATTAACTATTATTTTAGAAATAGATGTAAATGAATACCCAAATATTCAAATAGTTCCAATGATTTACAGATTTTCTTGAAAGTGCAACAAAGCAAACACACAATGATTTGCTTATAAGTTACATGAAGTAACTTTAAAGTGAATTGCTGTTTTAGGGATCGGATATTTTCTTTGAAGACAATTTACGTAACTTGTTTCAAGTACTTTAAATTGGAAGCATGTTCAAACAAGAAAAACATATTAACTTTAAAGTTTTACCTGTATACGCTTCCATGGCTATACTTGTATTTACGTCATTGTTCTATGCTATAGCCAACTCATTAATTTCTTGCTTCATAAAATTTAGAATGCGAAGTACTCTAATCTTATATAAGGTGGAGTGAATTGTTTTAATTTTTTAAAAAAAGGGAGATCTAAATCGCTGCCATTACTCATAGATCCAGACTTTTTCATTTTTTAGTTATCATTTTTATGGTGCTGGCTGCCCCCTATTTTTACTTTCAAAGGAACAAAATTGCAAAATTCTTCAAATATCCTGCAATTTTAATAGTTATGGCTTCGTGATGTATACCACATACAATTGCCCAGGTTTTCCTTATTATTTTTGTCAAGATAAATTTGCGAATGGTTTCACTGAAGATCAAAATTTTATAGATTTTCGTGCAATGCCTGGCATTTGTTAACTTTTTTTTAATTTCGTGCCTTGCCGTGCCGTGCTCGTTCAGACAAATCAAAGCACGGTTCCAACACAACATATATTTTAGTTGAGGCGGATTTGGTAATAGATAGTGCAGTGGATGACTACTGTTTTGCATGCATCGCCAAAGATTATTGAATGTATTGTTGTTATTGTTACAGTGGCTGACATGTCTCTTCATAATTCATATTGGGTAATGTAATTCGAAATACGCGGTTCTGTATTCGTTCTAGCTTCAGTGCTTGTGTCTTAGTAACATGTGTATGCCAGATAGGAGCACAATATTCCAAATTTGATCGAAATAATAGATGAATAAATCATGAATGCATCTTTAACTTTTATTCCATTGCGCATTGATAATGTATTCGCTTTGCAGCCTTGCTAATAAAATAGCTTGTATTTTCATACAACTTCAGATTTCATTGGAAAATGATACATAATGGCATAACTCTATTACACAGCTTTACTTGAATTTCATCATACTGTAGTTCACTTGGAGCTTCAACGTTTTCCAGGAATAAAATTGTCAATTCTTGACATTTACTAGGCCGAAGGGACATCAAAAGAGATTGGAATCACCTCGGGTTCTTTTATCAGAATCTGATGTGCTTTGTCTTCTTCGTTTTTACTGCGATTTTTCAGGTCGTGATTTCATCGACATATTTCGTCTATTCGGGTTTTTCGAGAATTGATTGTTAATGAGTAGTAAAAAGACCCAAAGGCCCAGCTTAGTGCCTTGTGGCACAGCTGAAATGATATTTTTCCATTACAATAGGCTTTCATCTGGAAGGCACACTCTCTGTTTTCTAGCAGTCAGAAATGAAAATATCAAATTGAGAGTCATGTGCTTAGGTTTATTTCAAGTAGATTTTCTTTGAGTTGTGGGTGGCTTGCTAAATCCAATGCGTTCTTATATTCAAACATGAGTGCACGTATATAGCAACTAACTTTATCATTAGCTTCATACCATTTATGCAAAATATGCATTATTACTAAACATAGATTTATGGGTACTGCTCCAAATTGCTGTGGGTCTAGGAATGCAAGGATTTTGGGCTTAAGGTCTTTTTATAGTACAAGGCCTTCAATAATCTTTCTATTTGGCGAGTCATTGGCAATGGTTGGATATCTTTCTCACGTGGTGAAATAACCTTATTTTTTGGAACACATATAACATTTGCCGAGGTAAACACTCTACTCTTTTCACCACTATTTATCCCTCACAAAGCTTTACTGATTTCCACCATTTCCTTAAAATAGTTTCTTTGAAAGATTATATTTTTTGGTTATATAATTATTTATTTTTAGCTGCATTTGCACGGTTAAAAAAGTTGTGAAGCTTTCTGAAATCTTTCATCCTGTCTTGTTTAATTGCAAGTTGACGTTTTTAGATAAGGTTTTGCAAATTTTCATCAAACCAAGACTTATTATTTGATTTTATTTCGACAATGATTTTTGGAAAAAAGGTATCACTGTTAATATCATATAATGAGCAAATTGTATTCATGATTCTGTTAATTTTGTACTCATAAATAATTTTTGCCAATTTATTACTGTCAATCTTTTACCGAAAGACGTCCTATTAGCTTCATTTCTGCTTGTTCTCTATATGAAATTACTTACAATTTTTTTGTTACTTGATTCATTACTTTTCAGGCCTATGCTTAAAAGTAGAACAGCGATTACTCCGTGAGATTAATTTTATATCTGATGTTTCAAATACGAAAATTATGGAATAGAAACAAAATTTCTACAAATACCAAATTCAATAAGACTACAAACATAATTTGAAGTATATGTGCCTGCTAGTGTTTTTACTGAATGAATAATGATTAATGGTAATTTTGGCCTATTGTCACTTTTCTAGTGTTAAATGTTTACATCCTTCAAGATTTGGAAGAGTTTGAGGTAGTTTAAAAAAGATTTCCTTTTAGTAAAAATATTATCTAATATTTTACAAAAGTGTGTTTGAAAATCTACCAATTGTTGTAGCTGATATTCCTTGGAGGAAATTAATATTTCTTTCATTGAAATCACTAGCTAGAACAACGATATCATTACGAAATTCATGAGTAACAAAGTCCAAACTTCCACGTAGATAGCTTTTTATTACCTTTTCATGTTCTTTGCGCCAGTCATTGTGGTAAACTACACAAACTATGCATCCACTTATATTTTTTTATCATAAAAAGTAACCAAGCGTTTTCAATTCAAGATTCTTATTCACAAAAACAATCATTTCCCATTTAATGCCTCTTACTTCGTTAACATATATTCTCAAACTTCGCCGTTTTTTATGTTCTTTGGATTTAGTTTTATCTCTAAGTTCAATATGATAACCAGCTAAATTAACTGAATTTCAAATTTTAAATGAGTTTTAGTTAATAAAATCAGTTTAGGATATATTCAGTAGTTTATCTATTATAAATCTAATTAATTGGATATTACCTAAAATAATATTTGGAGCAATTGGACCACCAGATAGTCATTGTATGTTTGTTCTCTCTTGCTCAATGTTTTTTCAGTTATTATCCAATCCAATGTTAAGACATTATTGCGGTTTCTTGGCCTAGATCCATCAATATTTTGTTCAAATAATTGCCTTAAGCAAAATATTCTGTTTTCCTATCTTCAGGGCGTTATGAATATCTGATTTTATAGTTCTGTAAAATATTACATTTGACAATAATATTTTCAAAATCTTTGAGGGATTAAATTTTCCTGCTTGTCTTAGGTCTCTTATTCCTACATTTTCTTTTTGCTCTATTTTTTTCAGTTGCCTCGTCACTCCATTGATTCTTACTGTGCATTTGTATTTATCAATACCTTCATGGCTAGAGTCCTGTTCTTCCATTCTTTTCGTATTTGTTAGAATGCTAGAACATATTTCTTTCACTTGGGAGACATTTTAAGAGATAAAGTCATTTCCATTAGTAGTATGTATTGTTAGCGCTTCTTTCTGTCCAGAAACAACAATCATTTCATATTAATAGCACATTTTCTCTATCTTTTTTTTAAGCATTCAATAGCTGATATATTAAATCCAGTACAATTTTGTGTCCAATGCATTGGTTTCTTGCAGTTAAAGCATGTAAAAATATCATGGTTATTATCGATTTTAATTGTACATACAACAAATTTTAGATCTTTTGCTGCATAGCTTTCACTCTTAGCATGAATATAACTTGTCATGGCGAAATTTCCCACTGATTATTTTACCATTTTTGAAAAAATAGGCAAGTTTAGGAAAAAAAGGATGCTTAATTATGTTTTAGCATATATGGAGGCTTTGAATAGCTTCTTTGGATTATTACCATAAGAAACGTTGCCACCCACCAATGTTTAAAAAAGTTGCTTATTATTTTTTTTGGAGAATATCGTATTTCTATTCCATTCTACCACACAATTAACACTACTATTTCGATATTTATACAAGAAATAAATCTACGATCAGAAATAAAATATAAAATATTTGATTTAAATATTGACTCCATATTATAGGCTTAAATACATTGCATTAGCTACAAAATGTTGACTTTAAACAAACTCAAAAATATTAATACAATATATCAAGGACACAACAGTTATGAATATACGACAGTGGCGTCAAGCTCCTTAACGTCAAGGAGCTAAATGGTCAGAAAGATTATTGAAAAAATGTA
>CABFPE010000482.1:427605-438868 GCA_900660155.1 Hofstenia miamia
TTCTTCGCACCCTCTGACCATTTAAGGCCTGCCGGGGACTGAGGGCCTTTTCTTTCGGTTTCACTCTCATTGAAGATAGAGTCAGGGGGCGGGCTCGAACCCGGGTCCTCGCGGTCCCAGTCTAGCCTTTTACCCCTTGGCCACTAGGGCCCATTATTATTATTATTATTATTATTATTATTATTATTATTATTATTTCTATTATTATTATTAAGATATTATACTTTGGTAAAAATTTAGTTGATGTTTTTACTTTGATACTCTTAATCTTTCCTAATGCCGCTTCTGCCATTTTGGTTCCTTCACTTGATTTTTACAAAAAACAATGTCATTACTTTTACTAATTTTCAGGTTTTCAATAAAGGGAGCATTCTCTCCTATAAGTTCTTGATCTATTTTTCGATCCTTACTGTTAAGAGACTTGCATGAAACCACTATTTTAGGTTTAAATTTTTTATCAGGCAAATTATCTTTGCTTTCCAATTTCTTATTTGGTTTCATAGAGAATTTCTCAAATTCTTTTAAACATTCTATAAAGTCTGACTTAATTTTGCAAACTAAATTTGTACAATCGAGTTTCGATTTAGTAGATATGCTGAAACCGTTAGCCAGGTGCTCCAAATCAACAAATGAGTTTAAAAGCTCCTGAAATTTATCATTTGTTTTAACGATATCAGAATATCGTTCTAACATGTTGAAAATGATGAAAAATTTTAATTATAGCAAATAAAAAATTTACGTACCTCAACGTTTCCCACCAAATAATTGTTTATTATATGTAGATTTGTTGCGAGATCTCATCCACTTAGGTTGTTGTTGAACATAAGTGGCCCGGATAAAAACAGAAGAATGATGACAGCCGCCAATATTTGGTTGACAAGTAGTTTAATAAAAAAGATCAGGGTAACGGACCAAAACTTTATCAATTGTCCTGATTCCATAGGTCGGAAAGTTCACTAATTGCCTTAATTGGTATTCTGCAGTAGAAAAGTTTGATTTAAGTTGATTAAAATCCGAACCAATAATGATTGTATGGTTACTGCAATTAATAAGAAAAAACTCGCAGCAGTGTCGAAGATAAGATGTCACAATCTGATCATCAGTTGAATTCCAGAAAGGATGGTATACAACCCCACAAATGTATCCACTTACCTCACGCGGCGACATATTAGACTGTACGGTAATGCATAAGGATTTCGTTGATATAAATTCTTCACCGAATTCTAAAGAGCATAAAGTGATATAGCGCATACCTTTTTTAACCTGAAACATTACACCACCACTTTCTTTATCAGAACGGTCTCCACGTTAATCTAAGTACCCATCGCTAATTAAACTATTTAAAAACAGAACTTTCCCTCTCTGCCCTATGTCAACAACTGACATCGACTAGGGTATCATTCCTGTATAATTTATTGTTGCGAATTTTTAATGTGTTCCGCTCTGCACCAACCTTCAGGAGTTCCTACCTTGTCTTCAAGATACTTTTCTCCATTTCCCTATCAGTAATTGAGAGATCGTGTGAGAAAAAAACCTTCCTTTTGTAAAATTTTAGTGTACAAGCCTTTTGATAATAGCTTCATTACCTCCCAAATGCTGGGGAAATTATTTATCATAGTTCTGGATCGTTGGCGTGTAGAGTCAAATTTGCCAACGCGGCGGTTATCTTTGACTAGGTTGGGGTTATCACCAAGATAGTCAACATGCTTACATACCAAACTGGATTCATCTTCTAAACGTTCATCATGACTCTCTCCGACAGATTTATCGATTCCATTGACGCGAAGATTGTACAAATGGCTATTGTCATCTGCTTTGGCGGTAAAATTTGATTATGCGCATTGCTTCTCTATGGTATCGATTTTAGTGGTTTTAGCAAGAATATCGTTACATATCTGTTTTACTTCTTCAGTATCCAGATTAGGTTCTTTGTTGATATTAGAAATAACGGCATCTTTGTGTCCTTTGTCAACAGTTACAGAATAGGATAATGTCATTAATCAGATACTTGAAAACAGTTAGTTTTCCCGAATCAAAGCCGATACCCTCCTGCTTCCAATGCACTTTGCTATTACATCAATAGCATATGTATGTAGGTTGATGCTTCGCTATTGCATTCGAACACGGACGCATTTCTCATTTCGTAAATAAGACATGTAGACTAGAGAGAAATCACCAAACCAACCGTTCAGTGGGAAGTTATTTACTTTGCAAGAATAATGTAAAACCAGCTAATTATTTCCAATCACATGTATTGAGCCTTACTAGGCCAACTTTCACAGCATTGCGCCACCTCTAATATTTAAACAGATTATCAGAAAAGAGTTTCTAGTGAAATAGAATCTTTTGAGAGGGTCAGACATTCAAAAATTTAAATTGTAAATATCACCTTATATGCTTATATAAGGGCCACCCTTATATATATATATATATATATATATATATATATATATATATATATATATATATACATATAAATATAATTGATCTATTTTTGTATTTATGTTTTCTATCTCTCATAATGGCTTAGATTTTCATTAAGCTTCAATGTAAAATTGGCAATTTGCTAACCACAAATTTATATTAAGATAATGTTAACGCATTCTTCAGAATTTAAATTTGGAATGTATTTAGGGAAAGATGAAAAACTGGGTGATACTTTGCATTCAAATTTTGTTGCTTTTAACAGCATGCGTAGCGAAGAAATGCTTAGCCGATGGAGAAGTATGTCATGGACTTGATGATTGCTGCGGCCATATATGCCGTGTAAATTCCCCAGAGAGTTGGACCGCAACATGTGGCTATTAACAACTTATTCTTGATGTAAAATTTGTTAGACAAATTTAATTTTAATAAACAAGGCTATTTTGAAATTTTCTTTTAAATTTTCATATATAAGAGAATATTTTTGAAAATTTCAAATTTTTAGTATTTCACACATGTTCAATTATTTAAAAATGTCTTGCTCATGTTAAGGAGTCCGGTAATATTTTATTATATAAGAAATATGTACACACTTGCAGTGCCTAGCAATGTGTTTCAAAAGTGTTGATTCTTAACAAAAATTTTTAATATTGAATCAGGAGTTGCATTGGTTTAAAACAATTTCCACAATTTCACATTAATTTTGTACTAACCTCACAGGGACCAATTGTTTTTAGGACTCCTCTGCCGAACGTCATTATTGCAGTATGAAATTGGTTTTACGTATGTTGAGCGAAATTTGAGGAGGGAATGCATTCACGTTCCTGATCTAGGGTAAATATGGAAATTCCTAATTTATGCATAAAAAACCAGAATTAATTTTTTTCTATATTACTATTTACATTTTGGGCTTGCTGAGTCCCACTTCCTTGGGAAAAAACAAAAAACTGCATAGAATTTGTCCCTGGGTGCTCATAAAGGGTTGACAAAGTTACCATTTGTTTGAGGCCATTTCAGCACTTGACAAATTGAGCAAAAATTACTGTAAATGCTGGAGACAAAATGTACATAAACAATTTAAGAGGTATCCGAAAGCAAATATCAACTTTATTAGCAGCATAAAATCATGAAAATTATTTTTGTTAAGTATTAATTAAGAGAAATACGCACTCATATTAGGTAAAACCTAATTAGACCGAAACACCTTCATCATAATTATATTCAGGGGTGTATTTACCACCATTGTAGTTTCCACAAGCCCACTTTAGAAAATATACGTATTGTATAACACATGTATTATGATTATAAGTTGCTGTTGACAGTTTCTTCTGTTATCTTTACATTGTACATAATTAGATGGCGTTTTAGTTTTTTATATTTATTTGCCATTTACTATAATGATACTTTAAATTCGACCGTACTCCCAAAGTTTAAATTATTTTAGAACATAAACCAACTCTTTTTTTTAAAGTCAATCTTGATATAATTTAAATATATATTTCTTAATAGATTATAATAACAATTTACATAAATACAAATGCTCCAAAGCTAAATCACATTTTCCATTTTTATTATTACAATATGTGTTTCAAAAACTATTCAAATATTTTGTGGAATCCACAACATAATTAACAAGTGAACTCAAATTCTCTTGGGAAGTTTTGTGAAATCCATAAAAATATACTAGCGATATAAAATTCTCTTCAGACATTTTGAGGAATACACAAAAATAAGTAATAAGTAAAACAAAACAAATTTCAGAAATTTTATGGAATCCACAAAAACACAATTCTCTTCCAAAATTTTGTGGAATCCTCAGACATAATTAACAAGTGAAATACAATTCCGAAGTTATTGGAATACACAAAAATAAGCGAAATATAATTTGTTTCAGAAAATAATTAACAAGTGAAACAAAATAACATTTTGGGGATGCTTTAGCTACGCCTACGTTGTAAAGGTGAAGCTACACTAACGATTTTTGTCCAAACATTGGTACAGATTTTTGACAAAAATCCGCAATTAGTTTATTTTCTTTTTTTATATTTTTACCCCATCTATTTTTATTTTTTGTAAATTTTGGATTGCTCGATTAAAAAAAATACAATCAACTATATGTATATTTTTTAAATTAATTATATATTAGAGACTGTTTACAAAAAATAAAATTATTTCTTCATGTTTCGAATTACGTTTCTACATGCAAGAGTTCGTTCGATGATGTCCTTGCTTTTCGCCCTAAGCTTTTCAATATTACCATCCTTAAAGTTATAGAACCTTTTCAATTGCGAAGCATATTTAACATCAAGCATCGCCTCGTATGAATCCATAGCTTCAACAAAATGCTTCATACAATCTTTGCGATTACAAGCTTTTGGTAGAACAATTTTCCAATCATTTTCAATTTGATTAAAATCTTTGCAGCGAGTAGGAACAACATCACAAAGAATACGAGTAACTGTGTGTAAAGTTTTCAAGCATATATTTTCTTTTGCAGCATTAACGTATAACACTCCAATTATCATAAGAAAACATTTCTCCATCTAAAATTAAACCAATTCAAAAATGCATCATACAATAAAATATTATATATATATATATATTGTTCGTAGTGATGTACCCCAGGGATCTGTCCTGGGACCAACACTATTCTGTATTTTCTTGTGTGACCTTTAAACCTCGGATGGTAACAGCCTCATTATTAAATATGCTGATTATGTTTATCCTGTGGCACTTGTAGTCTCTGAAAATATTTTTACATCTTAATTTAATAATGTTGTTTCATGGTGTCATTCTAACATGCCAAATGTAAGCAATTGGTTTTTCAGAAAAATAAGTCATTGATTAATAAAGCAAGTGATCTAACAATGTGAAACCATATAAAATTTTTGGGTGTCACCATAACTAATAATCTAAGTGGGAGACAACATATTACAAATAATTAAAAAAACCAGTAGACGTTTGTATGGTATAAAATTGCTTAGGCCAATAATTAGTATAGCTAAATTGTTAAATAGTGCACAATGCTACTGTGCAAAGTGAAATGGATTTAGCGTTACCAGGTTTTACATATCTTCTGAAAAACTTGATTTGAAACTACAACGAGTAAGACGTCGTGCAGAAAAAATTATTTCACCATATGGAAATTCTAAGTCTCAGGAAACTGTTAAAGAACGCAGATATAGACAATCATTACTTCTATTTGAGAAAATTTTTTCACAACATCATTTACTTAATTCAATGACTCCTAAAGTTTTGCCTAGATCTGGTCATTATTGTTATGAAAAATATAAAGTATAAAAGAATACATCCTATTTTTTTTTGTAAATATAGTTATTTGTTATCATTCTTGACGCTATTCAGATAATAACCAGTTTTGTAATTGAAAATATTATCTGAATAAAGAATATCTTATCTTATCTTATCTTATCAGTTTTTTTCCATTCTGCTTTTTTTATCAAATCAAAATTTGTTTATTTTTTAAAGTCATTTTTAATTATCCTGTCTATTATTATAAATTTTACTAATTCTAAGCCTCTAATAATGATTCGCGGTATTCCGCAAGGAAGCTTGATAGGAGCGCTGTTATTTACTTTATTTATTAACTACCTAAGTGATCCCATCAGTCAATGTAAACTTTTTCAATGAATATTTCCGTACATAAAGCAACTGAATAAGGAAATATCAAATGCTAGTCACTGGTTCAAACGTTAAGTACAAATAAGACGCTATTTTTAATATTACAAACGAGTAGAAAGTTCAAAGTAGATAAGTATCATTTGTATATTGATGGTGACACAATACCTGTTGTGATTGAAGCTCGAAATTTGGGAATTAATTTTGATTATAATCTGAATTTTGCAAAATTCTTTGTTTAGAAAATTAGAATTATGGCTGCATTTATTCTTCTCTACCATGTATCAAAGATGTATTACCATTCGATGTCAATAAAGTATGTAAAATGGAAATTGTATGGAATGTTAAGTTATGAATATTTAGTTGGAGTAGGCCAGAATAAAACAGTTTGGGAAAGAATTGATACAGTTTGCAACAGATCAATTGAAATTTTAAACGAGGTGCCTAGGTTCACACACATTTCACAATTCTATAAAAAAGTTAATATAATGAAAGTTACAGCTTCATAGGTCTAATGTATTTGGCCTGCTTAAAGTTTTTTAGATTATAGCAAATCACGACAAAGTTTTTGCAAAGGAGGCAATTAATAAACATGTTAAGATTAATAACAGAACCGTACTTTAAGAGATATAGCTATGCGGTCAATAGTTTCTTCTGAGGGTTGCAGATCTTTACAATTACTTAAACAATATTATATCAACATTTGAAAAATTGAAAAAACGTACTCTGAAAATTTAAGAGTGCCTTAGTCTGAAGGTAATATGTAAATTCTATTCATGGTGCTAACTTTTTTTCTTCTAGTTTATAGATATTTTATTAATCTATGATTAATAAACAGTAATAAACAGTAATATAAGTAATATAAAGATATTATTGTAGTTGACGACAATTTGGACAGCACAATAATTATTAGCAAATATTTCTACAGAATTTTGTTCCTGTCAGGCAAACCAATAGTCTTTTCACGTGAAGGTAATTAATGACATTTCTTGTTTCATCAAAGTAAGAGAGGTCCGAGTGAAACTGCCTAAATTACTCAAAGAACTTAGAGGAAGACATATCATAACAAGTGTTCCAGAGTTTGTTAAAAAACAGCAATTTGAGAATTGCAAATAATAAAAGTTGATCAAGGTTCTTCTATCTGTCTTTAAAAGATAATCCATTAGATGGTAGAATCCAGTTCAGTACCCTTTTTAAAATTTTATTTAAGAGTTTTAATCCGAAATTTAAAGACCTTAATATATATATATATATATATATATATATATATATACAGGGTAAGTAAAAAGTAACGCCTGGTTTTAATAAAATATATTTTCAAAAAAAAGATAAAAAGATTGTCTTCTAAAAGTGTTCAAACTGTTCGCCGTTGTGCTCGATACACAGTTCCAGTCGAGTAACAACACTTCGGTACACTTTCTCGCACATTTCAATACTAATTGTTCTCATCTGGTTGGTAATGAAAGCTCGAAGTTCAGGTAGTGTACGAGGTCTCCTTGAATAAATGAAAAAATCCATGGGAGTTAAATCAGGTGATCTGGCTGGGAATTCAATAGGGCCTCGTCATCCTATCCATCGTCCTGTGAAGTTGTTGTCTAACCATTCACGAACACGTGTAGCATAGTGCACTGGGGCGCCATCCTGCTGGAAGTAAATTTGTTGACGAACAAAATTTCGTTCTTAACCATATCAATTTTATAGCTGAAGAGAAAGCCTGACCGAACGCTGTTCACATTGAAGAATCGATTGGAAGACACACACGCATGCTTGCACCTAAAGAGCCTAAAACTTGCACGCGCAGGGTCGACTTCCAATTGAAAATTATCATTGACTCTCAAGTCGGATTACTGTGCAAAGATCGGGCATTACCTTTTACTCACCCTGTATATATATATATATATATATATCAAAATATATAAATTTTTTGTTTTCAACATTGAACTTAAAAACTTACTGTTTAGCAGAGAATTATTTACCGGAATAATTTACTTTTACCACTAAAATAAATGTTTAATGTTTTATTATTCTACATAAAATTAATTTTAAACAATAAAGAATTATTAATGTGTAATCTAAAGAATACAAAAATACTTCCTTTTACATTTAATGATTAGATTTGCAAAGTTTCTAAGCATTAAATACAAGACACCAGAGCACAAATTTGTTAATTTAGCTAATGAACACAGCCACAAACCAAATCACGGTAACTTTCTGTTGTGTATATATTATATATCCTAAATACCGCTAATGTTGAACTCTTATAGTTTTGTTTGATAAAGTAAACTTCTGCAATAAAAATACAGTATGCTGGAGAAGCATTGCGGAATTTGAAAATATATAAATATCTATTTTATGACAGCAGAATTTTAAAAATATTAAGAGCAAATTTTAATGCTAAGGAAGGCTTACCATCTCAAGCATGTTTGCTATGACTACAACATAGTTTATGACAGGTCATATGCCTCAAATTAGCATAATGTTATTTCATTTGATTCAGGAATTATTCAGCCTAATCTTTGCTTTGCACTAAATATTGGAACGAGCACAAGGAATCAATGTCTAATGCGATTGTTTTAAATCAATATTACTCTAGAACTCAAAAACTATTTGCTTAGATTTGCAAAAATCTATAAATTTTTGTTGAACCACTTCTATTCCTGATAAAGTAAATGTATGTTGATTCTTATTAGCGGATGATATTTGAATAAATTTCAGAAAATTAAGCAGTAACTTTGTGAAACCTATTGGATGTATTTTAATAAAAAATCTTTTGACATTGGTTGGTATCCGAATAGTGATCAGCATTTCTTGATGATAATCCATTTGAATTATCATTGTAAGATAATGTAACTGCAACACAATTAAATTAGTTTTGACGGAATAAGTGAATATGCACTAGAGGGTATGTGCAGGGTTGGAAACGTGCCGTGCCCAATTTTACGGAAGTTTTCATGTCCGTGCCGCGCCCGTGCCCACATTAAAATACATATAAAATATAATTGTTATTTTGATTTTTTAAACCTTTTAATTTTATATTTCATGAAAAATTCAATTTTTTGAACAATTTGTGAATGAAACTACAACTTACAGTCAAAAAATTTTATTCTTAGAGTTTAATCTAAGATGCCTTTCACATTAAACGAAAAATTTGTAGATTTTAATGCCATGCAAGGCTCATGCTTGAAAATTTTTAAAATTTCGTGCCCTGCAGTGACATCCTGTGTTCATGTCTAACAGCGAAATTTCGTGCAGTGCTCATGCCGAAAAATCAAGGCAATGTTCCAATACTGGGCATGCAAGTAGTAAAATTTACTTCTGCTAACTGCAGCTCTTAATTTTTTACAAATAACCCCAAGTACCTGTGTATATGTACACCAGGCCTGGAACCTGATCGACCCGTAGGTTGGGTCGGGTTGGGCCAGCAATTACCAAAGTGGGGATGGGATCAGATCAGGAAACGGTCTCGACGGGTCGGACCAGGCCTCAAGATTCTGGATGTACATTCATTGAAATTGAACCATGTATTTTTGTTTAAATGATCAGATTCTATGTTAACCTTATTTCAATTGGATCGTTATAATCCTCTTATACCTCGTGATTGGCGTCCAATTTCTCTTACTACTTTTTGCTCCAAGGTTTTAAAAAAAGGTTTTTTATCATAGACTACTAAATCATTTTAAAAAGAATAACCTACTTGATCCATTTCAAAGTGCGTACAAACCTGAACATTCCACTGAAGAACGTCTTGCAATGACTTGGGACTCAACTGCCTATTGGTGTTAACTGACTTATCTGCGGCATTTGATACTGTAGAGTATTGCATAGATGCCTTTCTAGGGTTATTGGTTTCAGAGGCACAGCATTGAAATTGTTTGAATCTTACCTCCAATGGCGCGCGTTTGTTGTCAATGGTTTAAATTCTATACCTGAATCATGTCATTTTGATTGTGGTGTTTCTCAAAAAAGTGTGTTAGGACCTTGCCTATTCACATGCTATGTAGCCCCACTATCACATCTATTTTATGAGTTTGATTCTCTGTTTGAGATGATTTCCAACTTATTATCACCAGTGTGTCAAGAGATGGTTGTTATCGACCAGCAGAAAAATGCATTGAATTGGTCAGAAGTTGGCTAATTATGAATGGCCTTCATTTAATGATACCAAGCTAAAGTTTTTGTGGTTTCCATCTAAAAAGGGTGATGTTACTCTTTATAGTCTCCTAGTTGGTTTAAGTTCATTACTACTATCTGAGATACTCAGAAATTTGGGATTTCTGTTTTCTGCGATTTAACATATTAAGCTTTTATCGAGACAGTGTTTTACAATTCTTCGTAATTTATGGTCTATTCGGAAATGAATATCGTTTGATATGGCCAAGTCACTAGCTCATACTTATATTTTATGCTTACTGGATTATGAAAATTGGTTGTTTATTGATTGTAGCTCCAGTGAACACTTTAGATTGCAAAAAAAATCCGAATTGTTGAGCCCGTTTTATCTTTTCTCAGCATGACAGATGTTCTACATTCAGGCTTATTAAGGAACTACTTTAGCTTCGTGTAAAAGAGCTGGTGAAATTCAAAGTGCTTACCATTGCTCATCAGTCACTTTACTCCAACCAGCATCCTTTTAATATTAGAAATCTTATTGAGATACAGCTTAGGTTCTGTGATAGACTGATCGATGTGGTGCGTATCACTCCTAATCATCCTAGTGTCCTATGATATGGAATAAACCAAAGGATTTGTTTCTAGCGATTGCTAAAGTCGCGGTATAAATCCTATTAAAATAATAAAAAATAAACAAATAAATAAATAAATATATAAATAAAAAAATAAATTGTGTAAAATATGATAAAAATATGAAGGAGGAAAACCATTTTTATTATTACAATCCAGACTTGTCTATGAGCCGAAATTTCCAAGCTCGGTTCGCCTCTTTTAAATTTTGAGTAAGTTCTTTCAATGAGGCTCGTTTTAGTTCGATATTTTTTTAATATATTGCACTCAAAAATTTTTTTATATAGTTTTTACTATTATTTAAAAATATTTCTTAAATATGATTATAAGAAATGCATACGGAATGAGAAAATAAGAAAAATCTGCATAATCAAATCAACAAACAGAACTATAGATCTGCTTTGCTTAAAAAAGGCTCGTTTTGGGCTGGTTGTATATCCAATGCTGTGCGCAAGCTCGGCTC
>CABFPE010000482.1:454286-472439 GCA_900660155.1 Hofstenia miamia
TATATATATTATATATATATAATTTTTAAATTCTTATTGACTACCTTTTGCAAAACAATCCATTTCATCAGCTATATCTTTGCAGTCAGGAATGCCATCACAATGTTGTTGCTAAAATGATTTTACTGAAAATCTTCTGTTTCATTATATAAATTTGCTTGTTTAGTCATAAGTGATTCATTTCATCCCTTTTAAGCAATAAAATTAGTATTAGTAGGTGTACATAGCGATATAATATAATTTTTATTTTAACCAGTCCATAGTGTAGCTTAGTTTGTAGAACTTGTATATATGTACATAAATTTTTTGTTGTACATTGTGGAAATCAAAATTATATTGTACAAACACAAACGAAGCAGAGCTATTAAGAGCATATGTAGCTATTTACGCATTGATATGTCACTATGTACGCTTTTTGAGCACTTTGTACGTACATAGCGACAAATTATATATATATATATTCATACACCAAATATACTATTGATTTTTTATAGTTATACTGATACTGCATCGATGCCGCGGTAATTACTAAAATATCATTGAGTCAATCTCTGAATTATATAAAATTTTGGAAAACAATGGCTATCCACATCGATTAATTAAGAGGTATGTTCATCAACAGCTATCAGAAAACCTGAAGTAATATGTAACCAAGAGCAATCTAATGATAAAGAATCAATATATTGGAAGTTGCCATATATTGAAGAGCACCAACAACTGCTAAATTTAAGAATAAATAAAATTAATGCGAAATTAAGATACACAAGAATAAGACCAATATTAGAAACTAAGAAGATCTGTAATATATTTCGTAACAAAGATCCGATTCAAGAGATGCTTGTTTCATCAATTGTATACAAGTTTACATGTAAAGAATATCACCATTCTTACATTGGTGAAACAAAGCGACAGCTTCAAACTCGGGTTAATGAATAAACAAAGAACGACCAAAATTGAACATCTTTTAGTGTATGCATATTTAACAAAATTAAATGTAGTGAATTGTAAATTATATCACCACAAAATTTGTATTGACGATGATTTTAAATGGCTTAGTATATATGTATATATTTTTTTTTATTGAGAGAATCTAATGTTAAATCTTGATGTCTCATATTAACCTACAAAAAAATCTACAATCAATTCCTGCTCGTGAGATGTAATTGGACAATTTACTATTACATATTATGTCATTGATCTGCTTTGAACATGCTCAGCTTTTTTAAAAATTAACCTCCAACGCCGATTTTTCTATAGAAAAATTTAAGATCTCTATTTCAACCACGTTTGACACTATGATATGTCAATCTAATCAGGGGCGTACACAGGATTTTCTGACGGGGGGACATCATCGTCATTTAATTTTTCATTTTTTTACGAAAATTTTTTTGATTTATCCAGTCAAAATCAAATTTGGAAACACGACGGGGGGACATTCCACCATGTCCCCCCCCCTGCGTACGCCACTGAATCTAATATTAAACTTTGACTTTTCTATTAAAATATATAAAAGCATCTGCAATCATTTCCTGTTGAAGCGGTTCTGTTGGACATCCTACTATTGCATATTATGCCATTAATCTGTAACAGAACTAGCCCGGATTCCCAATGCTGATTTTTTTGTGGATTGGATTGGTATGGATGGAAAAAAATAATATGCAAAAATTTTTATGCACTACATTTTACTGAATGTCAAAATTTTTTAGCTTACAAAAATTCGGACCAATTAAATCCTGTAGCTGAGCTAGACCTTAAGGAACTTTCAGCCTGTGTAGATGGATTTCCATTGTCAAAACAAAACATAAAACAAACACAAATAGTGGCCCTTATGTACAAGAAACGAATTTTGCATATTTACTTACACGAAATTGTCGCGCTTGATTTTGACGCAAGCAAAATTGTAATTACAATGACACAACTCTAGGGCGTGAGATTTAATAACAGGCAATTTGACTTTATATCTGTTGATGGCTTTTCTTGATTTGAATTGCAATTCCACAAAATAATGTATATCTAGTGAACTTCATTAATACATATTTACTCTACATTAATATGCTGATATTTAGTGATCAGGAGTCACGGTAAAAACATTTCTGCAAATTTATTCTCGAAATAATTAAAAAAAATTATTTACAATAAATAATAAAACTATTAGTGCCCATGAATTTTGTTTAAATATTAATAAATGTTTAATATATTTAAAAATTACCTTTAAATAGCAAGTGTAGCCTCGATCGCACATCAATTCATTTTCAGCACAAGGGCAATTAGTGACTTCATGTGGTTTTCTAAAATACTGACAAAAAATACTATTTGGCCTTGCATGTTTACAAGGAAGGCATCTTTCATTACACCAAAAAGATCCATTAGGGCACAAATTTTTAATATTTGGGATGTGATTGCAATGTGCTTCATCAGAGTACATTTTTGGACAATCGTACAGCAAATCACATACTCTGGACTTATTAATACATATGTTCTCTTCCTCACATTTATAATGTGTTGAATCATTGCATTCACAAAGCATCTGTATTTCAGTGGGAGTTGGATTGCAGTTGGAAATATCTTCACAAAAACTGATCTTCTCTATACATGTATTTTTTCCCGGGCATTTGATATTATAGGCACAGTCACATGTTTCATCACTGCCGTCAAAACAATCTGATTTTGTTTTTATGTGACTTCCCAAATATTTATCGCAAACCATATGATTAGGTATGCAATTATCTCTCGATTTGCATGCAAAGTATCCATCTTCACAATCTCCAGTACAATTAGTTTCATCAATTCTAGAGGCACAATCATACAATCCATCGCAAATGCGATGTGAGCTGATGCAGAAGTTATCGTCAGAACACAAAAATGAATCATCATTACAACCACATTCATCTGGGCTAGCGTAACCATAAGGAATGCAATCAGTTTTTCCATCACATATTTTTGATGGATGCAAGCATCTAGAGTCAAATTCTACTGTAGTGCAACCCAACCAACCTGGTTGACAGTCGCAATCAAAATGTTCATCACCTAACTCACAGTCATTGATTAGGTCACACCTTTGTGAAGGCAATGCACACTTCGCATTATTTTCCCAGTCAAAAGGGATAATGTCAATACAATAAACGCCTCCAATTTGTAAGCACTCTTCCTCACTTAAGCAACCAATTTCATCATTTTCATTTCCATAGCAATCAACTCTGTAATCACATCGAAGTAATCGGTCTATGCAAGTTAAGTTGTTGGAACAATCAAAGAACTCCTTCGGACAATATTGATTTTCTAAGGAACATTTGTTGAAAAGAAATATCATAACTATGCTAACCAGAAAAAGGTGCATTTTTAACTGAATTGTTAAATTCTTGATTTCCGTTTTTGTTGGACTAAAATTGTCCAATGAAAAGCGAGGGGATAGTTTAATATTACTTGGCCAAATATTATCAATGGAAAATATTGCTGAAAATAAGTGATCAAAATTAAGCAAGATCAGTTACACATCCAAAATTTCAATAGCAGTGACATCAATTAATATATTGCGATAAGACAAGTGCAGAAATATATAGAATATTGGAAACAGGGAAAGTTTTTATTTGGTATAAATATCTGTCTTTCAAGAAATTCCTGTACACATAGCATCAATCTAGGCATTGCAATTTTGTTAAAGCATGCAAAGCATCAAATACTAGAATACATTGAAATCGAATTAAATCAAAAGACTTCATGAAGAATTTATGCTAACGACATTATGATCTTCTTAGAAATGCAACTAAAATATTTTACAATTTCTAGATTTAATCAGCATATTCGCCCAGTGATATTTTTTTATATATCCATAATCTATAGTTGGCTGCAAAAAAATTGAGACTGAACACCTATTTTTTCACGTTTTTTGGAAACATATTGAGACGTTTTAGAGGAAATCTATAAAAATAGAAGACAACGAGAATTTTGTGAACTTTAAAATGGTCAAACAAAAAAGTTAATTAATTAAACTGGTAATTATTTGAAAATACTTACCAAACAAATTGTTTTGCTTTGCAAAGTTTCTACTTGATTTCTTCAGAATGGAAACGTTGGAACAGCTTGAAAACGCTTTTGTGACATCGCAAATTTCTCGATCAACTTATTTTCGAAAGCTGAAAAGAATTCGACAAGGAGAATCTCTCAAAAGAAGAAAACGAAGTGGACGCCCTCGAAAAATTATTGGAAAATTCATTCAGAAAACAGTCGCAATTGCTCTCAAAAATCCCTATATTTCTGGGAAAAAAATTGCAAACCGACTTCAAACTGAAGCCGACATCTCTGTGCATGAAACCACAGTTTAGAGAACACTGAAAAAAAGTGGAGTTACAAAAATTGGCAGAAAAAATCGATTTCTGATTACAAAAGAACATCAAGAAAAAAGATTAAATTTTGTGAAAGATTGGAAAGACTACACTTTTCAAGATGTTTGGATAACTGATGAGTGCGTATTTCAACTACACAGAAACAAAGTACAAGTGTGGTCGTCAAAGAAATGTCCAAGACCAACAAAAGCGGTTCCAAAGTTCGACCAAAAAATTATNCGTCAGCAAAGACAAAAAATTAGTTTTCTGAAAATAATATCCAGTTTTTGCAATGGCCACCAAGTTCTGCTGATCTTTCTCCAATAGAAAACGTGTGGCAGACATTGAAAAATGACGTTGAGAAGAAAAATCCGAAAAGTATATCTGATTTAAAAGAAAAAATCCAAGAAAGTCAACACATTTTGACATCTGAAATGAAGTCCAATTTAATGAAGTCAGTTTCAGTTCGTTTGAATGAAGTTATTTCTACAGGAGGAAAACAAATTAGAATTTGATGCTTTTTACTTATAGTCCTTTAATGTATCTTTAAAATCTTACCTTTCTTGAGTTGTTACGTTCAGTAGTTCAAAAGTAATATGCCTTTTTTCTAGTCTCATTTTTTTTGCAGCCAACTATATATGTTACTGTAATCATAACTCTAACCTTAACGTCTAATCAGACTCCACTCACACAATCTTGGCTTCTACTTAATATACACAATTGAATAGATTTTATCAGATTAGGTTTTTATGATGCATCGTATTTCTATTATGTATATTATATTTTCCGCTGAGTGCTACTCCTGTGAATATATTGTAATTAATTATATACTATTCAAATATTCTAATGGAACCATATTTCATCTTTCTATAAGAACGATAAAATTGACATATTGTGAAATTTCTGTCAATTGGAAAAATTACATGTGAATATTCTCACATATAAATCCGACGTAGTATCGTTTTAAAAGCGTAAAAACCAAAATGAAATTTTCAATTTCAATTGAAGAAAGTTGAGTTCTTAGATAGTGCGACTCACAATATTAAAGTAACAGTCACACTCATAAAAATTATGAAAATTAGTTTAAAAAGGTATATAGTAGTGGCTACACTACACTATTTAAATTGCGAAACCCAAATTTCTGTTTTCATTATGCGTGGCAGTCAAAAAGCATATATGCAAGGATAATCAATGTTGTAAATTTAAATCCAAAGGATAGTTCTAAGAAATTTTAATAACAAAGATTTGAAACTTAAAATATATAACAAAATTCTGCACTATTTTAGATTAGAATATTGTATTGTAAAACAACGAACAACAGAAGCCGTATTAACTTATAAAAATGCTAATTTTCATGAAATATTCAACATTTTAAAGTTTTGCGATCTGTAAAAAGTTGTCAGGCAATGCGCAATATCTTTCGAAATATATGCAATACTTTTGAACTTTCTGTTCATCATGCACTGTGCAATCGAATAAGACACAATTTCAAACATTCTATTGAACCATGCAAATAATACAAAATTTATTATATTGAAGAACATCATCAATGAGCTTATTTTGCTTAATGTATTCAGAGCTTGGGTCACTTCTTTGTTATTGGTTATAGGATCTACATTTTGTGAGCTGCGATAAGTACTTCAAAGGGCATTTAAATCAAATTTCTAACTAAAATCTATTCAATAATTAGATTTCATCCAATCATGAATTCGCTATTGATAAAGTAAAATTCTTAATGGAATTTTGTTTAAAAGTCATTCTCAGTCACACTTACAATAATTGGTAGAAATTTCAGAAAATATTCCGACTTATTGATTTATTCAAATATTCCGAGTGTAAGTGTTACAAAATGTTCAAAATTAAAAAGTTGCAGTAATCTGTAACGTTTTTTAAATAGCCCAATGAAAAACATCAAAAAAATTTAAATATATTATAATTGAAATAATGTTACTTATGAACAAGTTGCAATGCCAAAAACCATCTTGAAACGCAAAATTATTATGTTTGTTTATGTGTATGTAAATGCTTGAAAAAGGTTTTTAGAAGACTTGGGGCGCATTGGTTGTCCTGACCCATTATCAACTTTCGATTTTATTTTTAGATATCTATTGCAGGTTCAAATATATAAAATTATTGAACACGAAAGTTCA
This sequence comes from Hofstenia miamia, assembly GCA_900660155.1. Taxonomy (NCBI): domain Eukaryota; kingdom Metazoa; phylum Xenacoelomorpha; order Acoela; family Hofsteniidae; genus Hofstenia; species Hofstenia miamia. Next base: position 460,759 of record CABFPE010000482.1, read on the forward strand.
GCCATCTTGTGCAACTGTTCGAAATCAACTTATTAATTGCAATGCATTTGGATAAATTGAAGCTCTTAGAAGATTGTTATGAAAGGCTATTGCTTAAATGCAATTAATTCCTTATTAAAGTATAGTTGCTCTTTTATGTTAATAAGTGAGGGCTTTACATAAAATAAAACCTACAAAAGAACTTTTTAAGTAGATTGCTTCTCTTAATTGTGGTTTCTTTGAAATTATTTGAAATTTTGATTTTGTGAAATTAAGTGTTTTGGATAAACTTTTTAATTACAAAAAGTTTGTAATGGATTTTTTTCACTTTTTAATTAAGACAAACATTAATTGTTCAATTTTACATTTATATAAGAGCAATCTGCTTTGGATGAAAGTAAGTCGAATATAATGCTGAGAAAATCTCTGTTAATTAATTATTTTGTTTTTGAAAAATGCAGCAAATGGCATTCCAAATACGCAAAATAATGATGAAAGCAAAAAATAGCAATGTGAAAAAGTGAATGTAAATGTTGTTTGAAGAAACATCTGATAGCAATTACAGCACAACTCAAGCAACCGGTCGTGGCACGACAGTCAGTCTCGAAATTATTGGAGGCCGATGCTAATTTCAATATGCAATTTTTTGTAGTCAACATTTTATTTATGATTAGAAATGCATGACATAAGATATACTGAAAACGATGTTTGCCAAAGTCTGGCACATCCGGGAATTGCATTTGAACCAGATATACATATTCAAATGCAAGTTTTGGAATATACGAGCACAAACAAACAAATATATTCATGTAAATTTTGCTAATTTAGTCATTGCTTCCCTTGTGGAAGTGATTCTATCTAAAATAGAAAATTTACAAAATTATTGAACAAAATATTTGCGAAATTCAAGAAAATGTTTACAAAAGTGGATTTCACTATTTTTATCAAAAAAATTTCAAAATTTTACTACAAATTTGTCTTACTAAAATGAAGTTTAAGGTCAACTATTATTAAAATCAGAAAATTTACAGTGAATAGTTTAGATTTGTGGTGCTTAATTTCAAACTTACTACATTCTAAACTTTGCAAAACGCAAGAAAAAGAAACAAACTTTGGATAAAATGCGAACACCCTGGAAGGTCAGGCAACCCCTGGTGCACAACAAAGCTAAAAGCAAAATCAGCATGTAAAAATAAAATTTGTTAATTCAATTGTTGTAACTTTGCTCTTAATAAGCTCAACTTTGTCTATATATTTTCAAAAGAATGTTCGCGGTGCTTCGCCTCGATTTTGGTCATTTATTTAAAATTGAAATGGTGTATAGTCTTGGTAAAATTTTAGTTGAAAGTCGAAATTCCCTCCTAAATGCGGGTTGACATCCCTGGGTTATAGTGCTGGCTACGAGTCTGAAATGAGTTTTATCTTCAATGAGTTTCAGCAAATTCTGACATTTGATATAATAAATAAAGCACATTTAGAATTGGTTAAATTTCTTCTAAATGATAGGTATCTTTTTTCTGTTTTTATCTAAAAATATTCAAACAAATAGTTCTTGTAATCACAGAAATGATTACAACAGGAAAATTCACGTAAAGTTAACAATTGTAAATCCTAGCAAGAATATTTCACATTGCATATTTCAAAATAATGTGAAATATAATTTTGCACAGTACTTTAAAAATAAAATTTTGTTTTTCACCTGCGGTGTGTAGAAAGATATAAATTAGACCTGTTTTCACACGTAGCATTCCAAATAAGAGGAATCTTAGATGACTTGTAATTTCAACATTTGCCTAAATATTAATGACCCATTTAAAAGGTAAACTCTTTTCATTGCAATGCCAATAATGGGTATTTACTTTTACGTTTAGTTATTTTAAGGTACAAATTGTCACATCATTTGACAATAGTTTGCATACACCACAAGGGTGTACATGTATGTAACCAGTTAACTGTGTTTTATTCGAAATTACTTGTAGGCATATTGGAAATGTATTACTAATTTCTAAGCATTTGTCATTAGCATATTAAATTGTCAGACATTCTTTTGAAAACATATCTAAATCATTGATAATTGCATTGAATATTACATTGAGGGGGGGGGGTTGCAAGCACACAGTTGCAGCATACATGTCTTTCACTTAAACTCACTGTTGTTTATTAAATGACTTAAAAATATCATTAATAAGTTTCTTTTTTAAGATTCAGAAAGCTGATATTCCTCAAAGTAAGTTATGCACTTTTAAAAGATTATATTTGTGAAATATTCAAAGCAAATTTATGCCACTTAAATATTTCACGCAATTATTTAGGTCCCATCTTTAAGCAGGATCACAATACATATTTTCAATATCGTGGATAAAAACAGAAAATTGAAGAAAAATGTAATCATTGAAGAGAGATCATCATCTATATTTTATAAATCAGACTATGCAAAATAAAGTATATTTTAGAGATTAATTGTATTTTACAAGTATTATAAATTTCTGTTAGAAAATATTTTTGCATGCCAAAGCGAGTTCCACAAATTCCATGCTACTTGATTTCACCTCTTGCTTACTATTATAGGTTGCTTCTGAATTTTTGAGGCCAAGAAGTAATTCATAAGCTCTTATGATATTGAAGAAGCTCTTTTTACAATACTTTCCAGGACAGGTTTTTCGAATTTCTGAAGTCCACGCAAGTTCAGCTTTTCTTATTGTGCTACATAGTACAGGCAAAGAAACACAAAATTCTTTTAGGGCCTCACTTAGTGCAGAAAAACAATGCTGTTTTCGGTCTTTTTTTGCAATGGCTGTGTACATAATCACAATTAGTAACACTAAAGTTAGTTTTTTCATACTTTCCTAAAAATAAAGTTTTTACAGACTCTAGAAGTTACAACAAAATACTAAAATTATTGCTATTTCGTATACTTATTGGTGTTAGCAGTACTTTGAGTTCAACTTGCTGCAATAATCATGAATCATAGCTACAAAAAGTTTTCAGCGTATAATTTTAATCACATGAATGTTTTAATTTAATTGTTAAATTTATTAATTTTGTAAATTCCTTTTCGCGTTGCAATAATCTTCATATTTTGCACAATTGGAAGCGCTATATCTTTCAATACAGATAGGTTAATTAATCACTAAATTTTTATAAAAAAATCATTCATTTTGATCAAACATTATTTTTAAATAGAGCTTGGTGAAAGTTTATATTTCAAAATATTTTATATTTATAATGTCCTTATGTAAAGCTGACCAAATGGAAAGCTCAACTTCTAAGTGATTTTCGAATGAATTTCAAAGTTTATATTTTTTGTAAGTTTGTTTTTGATGAAAACTCAAGATTTTAGCAATGCAGACTTACTTGGTTCCTAATATTCGATGCATTCGCTAACGTAGGCTTAACTACCAAGCATTCAATTATTTTTGGCACAGCCTGTTTAACAAAAATATTAGAATATACTATGCAATGCTTACCTATGCTTTATTAAACTTGCAAAAGTGAAAATGTGAAATCTAGAGTGAAAATATGTAAACGCCTAATATAAATGGTGAAATATAAAACATGCTTTGCATTATTGTGTATATATATATATATATATATCATCAAATGTTTAATTTAGGAGTATAACTAAAAAAAATTTTAATATTGTTAAGTATAAAATTATAACTTACTTTTTTGAAATAGTGGAGGGAATAGTTTTCGGGAAAATCGAAATTTCTAAAATATATTAAATAAAAACCATTATAATTTACAATTTTAGTATAATTAATGCAGTATTTATATTACATTACTTAACACTAGAAAGTCCGACGATTTTACATCTTAAATTCATGTAGTTGTCAGAATTGAACCATTCAAGTAAAAACTAACGAAAACAAAGCAAATGAAAGAATAGTGTTAAAACAAATAAACTGTTTTTATATTTATATTCTTATTAAATGAGGCATTACAAATGCTTTCAAGATGTGCAAAGTGGTAAATTTGACCACTCGGACTTTTTAGTGTTAAATACTCACTCATTTTTGTTGTAAGTTGGCTTAGCCAATCGCAAGCTTAATTTAATGATGGTGACAAAACTCACACCTGCATTTGCTTGCTGGTAAGCAAAATACCATAGCTAAGCACTATGTTGAGATTATTATTCCTTAAGTAAATCGTGTGAATCCTACAAATATTTTAGCACATTGATTGGGAAGTTGATTTTATTTCCAAGTAACCTGTGAATGCTTCAAATCACATCCATGATTTATCCCATGGAATGGTACCGACGCCAACTTTGACGTTCTTACAGTTTGCAAATTCCATAATAATGCTTGAAAGCATATTTTAATTGATGTTAAAATTTCAAAAACATTTAAGTTGATTCTTTAATGTGCAAATTGGGAATTGTTTTATGACATTTTCTGGACATTTCTACTAAAAACTGAGTTTTTCGAAATGTTGAGAAATATATTTTTCAGTTTTCTTTGTTACCTTTGTTAACTTTGTTGCCCCAAATTATAAATTCCACATTGTCTAATATATAATAAATTTAGAGAATTATGTTCAATCTACATAAATTCTTTCACTTATAGCATGCAGGTCACAACAAAATTTGAAAGCTTGTAATACTTTTCTGAAATATTTTGTAAATATTTGCATGAGAAAAAGCATCTTCTTCGTTGCTTTTCAAGTGGAGACCTTGTCTTCTTTAATATCATAGAGTCATTCATCCATTGACGCAAAGAGTCGCCTATGTATTTGATACAGGGATTAATACAATTATTATTACCAGACTTGTCAATAAGAAGAGCTTCTAGCGTATCAAGCTTTAAAACTGCATTGGATACACAACGAACCTCAAATGAGCCCAAGCCAAGCAAATGTATGGTCCTGATTCTTAATTTGGTTCGGCGTACGGATAATTGTTAGACAGGCCAGGTTGGGTCACAGGTAAAAAATTGAACATATTCCATGCTCAATATTAGAGATATTTATTGTACTTACTTAGGAAAATTTCAGTTTATTTAATTCAGCATTTTTGAAAATAAATTTATTGAATTATTATTATTATTATTTGATTTATTATGGTTCAGCCCCCTTAATTTCAAATACTAGATAAAACACGGATTAAAACATTTTCAAAGAAATTTACAATAACCATGAAATCTCACTTTACTCCAAAGGTGTCAAACTCAATCGGGTTAAAAACATTGATTTAAATCTGTATTAATTATTTTGATTATAATACTTTAATTAAATATTAAAAATAGAAATATGACAAATAGGAATAACAATTTTACATAGCATCAACTAATAACTTTGATAAAAATATTCTATTTGATTCGTATTTGCAGTGCTTTAAGAATTTACCTCTTGAATTGATTTAATAACTGTTTTGAGACTAAGCAGTTGTAACCTTGAAAATATATTTATTAACTTTTCTAAATACAGGAAAGGTTTTAGCAATTCAATGATTTAATATTAATAATTTAATAAGTGCATTAATGACAGATTTCCAAATTCTTTATTATTCATGCCATACAAAATCAGCATCAATAATCAAAGAAAATTTCAAATATTTTCACATGTGCATTTGACATTCTAATGACTTAATTGCATATGATCTGTATAGTGAGTGGAGAAATCATGATTAAGACCAAGGCTACCTTTAAATTAAGGCCGTGAAGTAATCAACGCAAAAATCTATTGGAGGGCAATTAACAAATTACCAAAATAGTAACGATTTAGATTATTTAGGTAACAATCAACAAACATTTTCACATTAACAATATTCCAGAAACGCAATACAATTCGTATAAAGCAAGCAGTTGAAAGACAGGAATCTTCCAAACTATTAACTTTTTGTTCTTGCGCACTTGTAGTTTCATAACCTTAAACAGCCTGAGTATGGTTAGAATTTAATTATTTACAATTTGGGATTGAAATATTTTCTCTTTAGTTGCTTAGTGCAGATATCAATTGTAATTTTTTAAAAAAATTCTATATTTAATTTTTTATCAGTTTGTCCATTATATTAGACACCAGGTAAACTTTAGAATGTTTCCTTGAAATTTAATAACTCCAAAATTTAATCAAAATTGTTTACAAAGTTACTCAAACATTAAGGAAAGTCATAAAGCAGTTTCTCTGATTAATGCAAAGATGGACATTGCATTTAGAGCAAGCAGTCTTTGGTTTTTTATCACAAAGCTGATTTTTGCATCTCCCACTTGACTCTTTCACCATTGGCCAATGTCCAAACCCGTCGAGACGTACTGATTGGCATGGCATGCTGACAGCCGGGCCTCCTCTTTTCTTTTTTGCTGCACGCTCACAATCCTGAAGTGATGGACGTCCACGTTTAGGCGTTGACTGGGCACAGCTGTTAACCAAAGTATTTGCTACAATACTTTTAAATTCAAATAGCGATAATATTTCTTTGTTTCTTTTGCCATTATCTACACAGTGTCTCCTGTAAAGAAACCAGGAGTTGACCACACTCAGATCGATAATGTGGAAAAAGATTCGCAGATAGTAGCGACGATTGCATTTTGATTTAAATCTAAAAAAATATTGTTTAAATTATGCCTGATGTCAATTTTAATGGACAAACTAGAAGTGTGACACAATTTCTTGTCTATTGACGGTATGCTATATTTATATGACTTAACAAACTTAAAGATATGTAATTGATACATAATAATTTATTCCAGTTCTTACCTTCAACTGCCTTTGCGTAGTAGCTGTGTGAAGTATGAATGTGCAGATTAACAACTCTGCATGATTAATTACGATTTCTTTTTAACTGAAACGAATTGATGTGTTGAGCCAATCAAATTCAGGAGAAAACTACTGTGTGATTTAGTTCATTGGAGTTCTGCTGAGTATGTCCGTAAAAAAATTTCCGATCAAAATATATTTGGGTACAATCTATTAATACGTTTTCAGTTTTTTCCTTTATAATGGACGCCAGGCTGTTTAAGGTTTCATAACTAAACACTTTATGTACTAGCTTCACTTTTTGCAATTCAAGCATATTTGGAAAGACAGAATTGTAGGATTATCGGGATAGCTTGATTATTGAATAACGCTCTGATTTATACAAAGCTATAATATCATTAAAGATCAGCTGTTAGTACTTGATTAGATTCAAGAATATTTATATAGTCAAGCTTTTTTTGATTTTTCCGAAAGCCAAAGATTACGAACACATTTTAAAATATGTACAGTATTTATCGAAAAAGAATGGTAGACTTTTCCCTTCCACAAAACAGATTCAATATTTTGCAAATTTTCAAACGTCAATTGGTTAACTTTACTATTATCTGATTAGCAGCAATGGGATAACATTCAATTTTTTCATTTTAAATAGTATCTTCTCAATTATATATGTTTAAAATCTTGCACTGGCATTAAAGACTGGAATAAGTGATAAAACGAATTTCACTTTGGGAAACAAACACTTCACCATGATGCAAAGCATGCGTCTGTCCACCTTTAAAGGATCATCTCTGGCATAACCATTAATAGACCCTGCTGAAAATGCTAACAAAAGACGAATGTAGATTTTGTCATAAATAATCATACAAAACTTGGATTTAGGTGGTAAGTTCGAAAAAAACTTTTTTTAAAAACACGTCCTCATCAAATTTTGATACACATGAAATAACTTTTTGTAGAGTTCGAACACTAGGTAAATACATGTACTTAGTAAAATTTTCATATAACGCTCTTAAAACAGATACGCCCTCCAAGCCAAAAAAATGTTGTCTTTTGAATATAGGCAGCTGTTTACTTTTTGTGTTTATAAGTTCAATTTGATTTTCGATAAATTTGAACTTGAGATCAACATGCTTTTCACACTCATTAAGACACTCCAAAAACGAAAAAGCTGCTCAATCTGTGATCAATAATTTAACGAGTTAGAGAGAACTGTAGGACATAACACCAGTTTAAAAAATGATAAATTTCAAAAGATTTTGGAGTTTTTCCAGTATCAATAACAATAGTCCAAAAACCTAATAGTAATAGACGAATCATGAAGAAGTATGTCATATTTTCCTTTATTTCGATTTTTCAAAATCATTCGAAAAATTTTCCCATGTTATGTTATCTAGTTGTCGGAAAGCTATAATTTCACCAGGTTCTACATTTCTTACTTTAGAAAGTGAATTAACTGTTACCCTGGACTTAACTGGCGTTGGTATACAATAAGGTTAGACATTTTCAAAAACGGAGGGGGTTCATCGGGAACCAAAGCTCAGCCTAAATTACATTATTCAATTTTTGCTATAAAAGTCTTTTGAAAGCAGCATGCATTTTCATACGTCACACTGCACAGCACATTTAGGCAATTTACAGGAGTTTTTTCTTTAAAAATCATATAAATTGAATTCTTAGCGAATAATAATTAGCTTTATAATTAAAGTATCATTATAAGTCCATATTGGTGCCATTAAGATGAACTTCTCACCCCACCTCACCACATGGTTAAAAACTTTCAGTCATCACACCAATATAAAATAAAGCTGTTTTTAGGATTTAGGTAAAATAGGATAATGTTAAAAGAACACAGTATACAATGTAAGTAATGCATATACCTGGTGCTTAACGAAATTTGGCAGCATTTGCCGTAGACCGCAAATTCCCATATTGCCTGTAACAAGTTTCCCATCCAACAAATTTGGCAATGCATTAATCCAGCTTTTCAATTTTAATTTGTCTTTGGGAAACCGATAGATCGAAGGTTTCTTTATTGCAGTATTGCTTTTTTCTCCTTTTTTAGATGATATCCACTTCGACGACCAAAAACTGAGCACATGCGAACCATGGCAAATGTGTTTAAATTCACGACAATATTTAAATGGACATACAGACGACTATTAATAACGTTATACATTCAATAAATAAAACCTACACGTGCAAACTGCAAATATTACAAGTCGCCGCTAGTAATCATAACTAATGATTGGAGAATTGCTAAATCGAATGGCCTCCGCTAGAAATAAACTCTAAATTACGACCCGGCCTTTCTTTAGAGGTAGCCTTGCTAAGACAAAATTTATCTATGTACAAATGGTTGCATAAAATTTCTTCTTAAAAACTTAACATAAATAGCACAAATATTCCTGAACTTACATCGCTGTTCTAATATATAATCAAGTAGATACAGCAATAAAGCGAATATCCTTCTTCATCAAATCCCTCCTGTCCTACACCCAACACATTCGAGCTGATTTGATGATTTGTAAAGTTATAAATTAACTATAATTTAATTTTCATTTGTTGTCATTTTAGTATTCAAAAAGATTAGTTCTAAATTAATGTTTAAAATTTTTTCCAAATGTAAGATAATTTTCGGTTTGTTTCTAAATTCTAGAGCACTAAGTGGCTCTTTCATTCTGCAGAAGCCATTTCTTTTTTTTCTTCCTGAATTATAAAGTAATAATTTGTGATTTATATATATATATATTATATATATATATATATATATTGTCAGTAATGTGATTTCAATTTTTAGCAGGTATTTAACACATTTTATCACGCAACCCAGACAACCAAATTTGTTAAAGTTTTGCATCATATAAACTGCTGTAAGGGGTTGCTTAGCTTTGTCAGCAAAATACAGTGCACAAAAATAATCGAAGAAATTTTTGGGAATTTGTGAGCAAATATATATTGATTCAAAAAAAAATTTCTAGCTTTATGTGTGAGCTGAAAAGTTAATTTGAACGTGTATGTAAAGCCTATTGATTCAGTGCCAATTTATTTGCTAAATCGCATTGAGGATGAAACCCTAAAATGTCAGCAGAGGATGTTGGACCTTGGAGCGTCTCAGAAGACTTTGATACTGTTTATGAATGCGCAGAAGCACAAACTAAATTAATTTGCCTATGCATCATTTGATATCAATATTCAAAATATCAGAAAATGGGCATGAGCGGAAGAAGAGCTTCACAAATGCTGAAAAAAATATCCGATTTTTTCGAAAAATTCAAATGCTAATCAGAAGAAATTGAAATTTGTTGAAGACGTCATTCTGGGAGTGTTCTACATTTCAGTTTTTGGCAAAAAAACTTTTCCAAGCCAAGCGCAAAGCTCAGAAGGTCCGGCGTATCGGTCCGATACCTCAATATTTTGACAATATGGAAGAATACCGATACCTAGGTATCTGACCGGTATTCAATTTTAAGATATTTGTACTGTGTATCAATCTTTGCAGTATGAAAACTTGGAGTGTTTCCTTCCTTGGTCTAAAATATGGCACGTAGGAAAACCTAGGAAATTTCTTAGGAAGAAAGGCCTATTAATCATGATATTAGAATTATATGACGGATTAGCGGACAAAATTTTTTCATAAATACCTTCGCAAAACGAGCTAATTATATATATATANGATGTCGGCTTCAGTTTGAAGTCGGTTTGCAATTTTTTCCCAGAAATATAGGGATTTTTGAGAGCAATTGCGACTGTTTTCTGAATGAATTTTCCAATAATTTTTCGAGGGCGTCCACTTCCTTTTCTTCTTTTGAGAAATTCTCCTTGTCGAATTTTTTTTAGCTTTCGAAAATAAGTTGATCAAGAAATTTGCGATGTCGCAAAAGCGTTTTCAAGCTGTTCCAACGTTTCCATTTTAAAGAAATCAAGTAGAAACTTTGCAAAGCAAAAAAATTTGTTTGGTAAGTGCTTTCCAATAATTACGAAGTACCAGTTTAATTAATTAACTTTTTTGTTTGACCATTTTAAAGTTTACAAAATTCTCGTTGTCTTTTATTTTTATAGTTTTTCTCTAAAACATCTCAATACGCTTCCACAAAGCGTGAAAAAATAGGTGTTCAGTCTCATTTTTTTGCAGCCAACTATAGGTGGCATACCAATACCTAAACCGATACGGCGATATTTTGATTATACGGAAAAATATCAATACCGCAGTATCTTGCCTAAAAAATTCATTGGCATTTTATTTAAGAGTATGTGTTTGCAGTACGAAAACTTGGAATATTTCTGTACGAGGTTGAGGATATAGCACGTTGAAAAACTCATGCCGTTACATTTATATGTGTGATTAGCACACAAAATGTTATTTTATAGCTTTTTCTTAAAAAATCAGACTTACAAATGTTCCTATTCGGGTAAAAATGCACTCATTTCTTTTTAATACAAATAATGATCTATGATTAATTCATGATCAAGGTCTAAACATCTATTGCAGAGCTTAATAAATTGGTGCTATGTAAAATTTCTGCAGGGTTGCATTTGTCTCTTGCCTTTTAATATTGAATTTTGTTCTATGAACTAGCTAAAAATTCAATTTTATTTGCCACAGAATATTGTTCAATGAAATTCAACCATGTTTGTTAATACTAAGTCTATCACAGGTCAATAAAGTCAAAATTTACAAGACAATTTCCCTTGACATAATAAAACTATAAAAATAATTTTTTACATTTGTCCTTAATTTCGACTTTGTAAATGTTGAAATAAATACATAAAAATTAGACATAAATAATTTAAAATTTTGAGGCAAATAGACTATGTAAAAAATGGGATTTTATTTAAATATATTCAATTTTATGAGGTCAAAACTTTGAATTTTTTAGTTAATTACAGATATAAAACTTAAACTGCGAGCATGGGCCGCGCCTCAAACTTTCAATCAAGATCTTAGGATTAGGTACAGCTTATACACTGATATATTATATATATATATATATATATATATATAT
>CABFPE010000482.1:604314-614637 GCA_900660155.1 Hofstenia miamia
TATATATATATATATATATATATTCACATAATAATTAACATATATACATGGCACACAAATGCTTATTGAAAAAGTGAATTAGCACTCTGTAATTAACATTGTGAACCTATGAAGTGTATATTGTCTGTGAAAAAATTGTCATTAGGAAGCAGCTTTCACATGAGAACAATTCAAAATTTGCTATTATTAAGCTTACATTGCATCTTATTTGCACAAATATGCGTGGAATGTTCCGCGAACCTCAAGGGAGGATGTTTTTTTGCATGTAATTGCAAGTTTAAAAAATGTACTTGCATCCGGGTTTGCGCAACACAAATTAGTTGACGTTCCATATGTGGAATGTTGGCCCACTTAAGGTTAATTTAATGGTTTACACCCAAGATGTTTGTATGTTGTTTTTTAGACTGTCCATTATCACAGATCTCCTTCTCAATGAAAGAGAAATATCAAATTGCAGCAACTGACCAATTCAACATTTTATTATTTCTGTCTAGTTTGTGTCTGCAAAACCATCAAAACAGCATTGGGTTGCGCCCCCTCTGAGAAGAACAAAAATTTAGGTAGATGTACGGCGTCCCTCCTCTATCGCACCACTGCATGGGGCTGAATAAGTTAATGTTTCAATCACGTTGATTCATTCAATGCTCATTAACAATTGAGATAAATTACTTTCTTGTCATAATTCATTTTTTTGAGAGATCGATAAAAAATTCTTGATGAAAATGTTGAAAAATGTTTATTCGCAATAATTCATCAATTTAAATTTCCGTCAAATTTTATAGGTTTTGCATATAAAAGAAGGGACTTTAGATATATAATTGTGCCTATGTAGACCTATATTCTAGTCTTTATGCACTTGAATTACCAGATTTTGAAATGTAGACAATCATTATAATCAACGGTTTCATTGTATTTTAATGTAGTTTTTAGAATGATCTAAAATGCAAACTGTTTCAATAAGAAAATAGATTAATTCTTTCCTTTTTTGATTAATGCAACTTGCTACATCAGATTCTGACCTGCACATGCGTGTAGTGTATAGTTGTGGTTGCGCTTTTGTTCAAATTACAGCAAATCACTAGATGCTGATGTCAGCTAAAACCATAACTAGGGATTTGCTCCGAATTCAGACTTGTCAACGAGCCCAGCCGAACTTAATCACTGCATCAGACATATACGAGCCTAAGCGAACTCTTTTTTAAGCCAAGCTATTTATAATTCTGTTTGTTAATCTGATTATGCAGATTTTGCTTAATTTTCATTCAACATACTTTTCCTAAAATCTTATTTTAAAATATTTATTAAATATAAAGAAGAGTTTCGTAAAACATTCTGAGAGCAAAATATTTTTTTAACAAAAATTATCGAGTTAAAACAAGCCTTATTGAAAGGTTCTTAGTGGCGAGCAGAGCTTAAAAACATGGGCTCGTTGACAATTCTGACACATGCTATTCTTTTGCAAGGAGCAGTATAGCTCACATAGCTAATCATATTTGTTTTGCTGTTTCAATATTATGAATTTCTTTATATTTGTGTTAATACCGAACAAAAAACTCATTAAAATGTGTAGTAATGCACAGGAACTACCATTACTAAATGTAACATGACCTCTGACAAATAGCAGCTTAAAATGGCTGCAAAATGAATTGTGTTGAAATTAAGCACAGCAAATTTCATGAAAGTATCATCATTTTCAATATTCGATGCCAACTAGTGAACATCGTATTTTCGCTAATTTGACAATTGGCAACAGGTACCTTTTTGTTTCGCTATTAGAAAGGGGAGCAGTAGATATTGCATAGCGCAGGCAACTCATTATATTTTAATGTCTTATTTGTGCGTTTCAATTGCAGATATATAGAATTTAATAGAATGTGCCTGCAATACGCTATACAGGCATTCTTGAAAACGCACACTTTCAAGGAATATACATTATATACATATACTATATATACAGTCGGTCCCACATTATTAGTCACCCCCATAATTCAATTATTTTTGTTTTTTTCAAAGTTTCCATTTATAAAGACAAATGAGTTTTTAATTGTCATTTAAAAACATAAATCAAATACCACCAAACATGAATTGTATTAGAAAGTATTAGAAAATAACATTATATAGCAACATAATTAGGAAGTTTAAGCATTGTCTGAAATGTCAAATAAATCTGTATTTTGTACAAATACCGCGAAATATGCAAAAAAACTTAGTATTTCTGAAATGTTACAAATCAGTAGTGATGGTTTCATCGTGGTGCCAGGCTTTGATCAATGCACTTATGATGTCACTTCAGTGTCTCACGTTGAATTCGTTTTTTGACCCCATAGCATTTCTGTTGGGTTCATATCAGGGCTGTTTCCTGTTTCCTGGCCCTTCCAGAATCGTGATTTTGTTTGCTCAGAGGCAGTCCATTGAGACCTTAGATGTATGTCACTGTTGGCCATCCTGCATAAACACTAAATTATTGTTACCAAACCAATCGTTTTCTTGGGGGATCAGCCGAGTTTTGATAATCTGTTGGTATTTAGCACTGTTCATGTTGTCTTCAACAACATGTATGCGACCAGCACCATTTACCTTTGTTGAGAACTTGACCATCAGTGTTGCTTGGTTTTGGAGTGCCAGGTTTTTGCCAAACTCATAGTCCACCAGCATTACGACATTCGAAGGTCGATTCATCTGCGAAGCACACGCGGCTCTAGTTCTCCAGTGTCCAATGTGCATGATTCTTTGTCCATTGTAGCCGTTTTATGCGCAACTTGGTCGTCAAATGAGGTTTTCAGGCTGACACCACACTTGCAAATCCCCTTTCTTTGTTTGATTGGCTCATAATCTGTGCGCATTACAGCAACAACTCCTGATGTATGCAAGTGGCTGTCTGACTGCATTGATTTTCTGTCCGTCTGTCGCAAGAATTGGCTGTATCTCTGACATCCGCTCATCCTACATGCAAGTGATTAGTTTGGTAACAATAAATCGGTATTTATGCGGCATGGTAACAATACTTAACTTTTCTAATTATGTTGCTATATAATGGTTATTTTCTAACTTTCTAATACAATTCATGTTATGTGGTAATTGACTTATGATGCTAAATGATAATTAAAAACGACTTTGTTTGAAAAAATAGAAAAAGATGATTGAATTATGGTGGTGACTAATAATGTGGGGAAGGACTGTATATATATATATATATATATATATATATATAGAGTTATCATAAAGTCCCTGAGCGGTTTTATTCAGCCTTATCAAAAAAACATGTAGCCCGTTGAAAAGATATTTCATAAAACAAAAGTATATTTGCCAAAATTCAATTAACTATGTTCAACATTAACTCCACTGATCTCCACGCAACGTACCAGACGACGCTTAAATGCGTGGATTGCATTCTTACACATTTCATGGGGAATTTTGTTACCTCTTCACAAATATAGCGTCTTGGAGTTGATCAATTATTTCATTTTTTTCAAATAAACCTGCCTTTAATATCACAATTTCAATGCAATGGCTCAAATCCATTTCATATCAATTGAAAGAAAAGATTTTCAAATTAAAACATTATCTTTAAAAAATTGTCGCAACAGTGAAATTAAACAAATTTATGGATGAACATAGAGAAATAAATTTTTTAATACATTAATTTTATTTTACGAAGAAGACAATAGATTAGATAATGATAATCATTAAAGTTTTTGGTAACCATCGTCGGTTGTTGCTAATAATCAATAAAGGTAGGAAATTCCAGTTTTGCTTCAAATTAATAATTTGATCTACATATATATTTTGTCTTTCTTTTAAAATGCAAGGTATATCAAAAGATTTATCGCAGAATGCAAATTCTTATATTCTTTGTTTCTCCTGTAATAACAGCATTTTAAGCGAATAGAAATTATTTAAATACTTCTTCTGCAAATAATGTCTACATTTTAACATCAAATGTTCAGGCTTTGATAAGGATTTTGTTAATTCCCTCCAAAATATGAAGGAAACTCTCTAATGGTATGCAATGAATGCTCTAATAAATCTTTTGAAGTTGAGGTTCTTTTCTCTTCAGAATTATCCAAGTTAAACAATTCAATTAAAAACCTTCAATATGAAATATAGCTTCAAGAGAATAGTATTAATCAAAATTTTGATAGATCTAATGCAATAGTGCACGAATTTAATGAAACATTTAATCACATTTTAAAAGACCTTAAGGAGCATATTCCAACTAGAACTTTTGATAATATACATCTACAACGATTAATTATATATGGAATCCCAGAAGCAGGCCGTGGTGTAAATGACGCTTCTCATTGCAAATCAAAAATTAATCATATTTGCAATCATATTGGAGCTGATGTTAATTGTATAGTTGATGTCTTTCGCATTGGGCAACTCAAAAGTAATTCTGACAAACCTCGCAAAACTTTTAGTAAATGTAGGTTCTGTTTGGAATAAGAGAATTCTATTAGCTAATGCCTACAAGTTGAAAAATTATTAATGTCTTTCAATATATATATGAAAGCTGAACTTAGTCGATCAGATCGCCTAATTGAATCTAAGTTACTGAAGAAAAGACTCGCACTTTTACAAAATGGCGTTCATAGCAATGAATTAAAGATAAGAAACTTAAAACTTTTCCATAATGGCACTCAAATCGAAGTTCATTTGTGACTAACGGATGTTAACTGCATATACACGAATTGTCAAGGTTTAGTAAACTTAAATAGACGTTTGAATTTATTATGCATGCAATAGCGAATAATAGTAAAATTTTATGCTTTGAACTGAAACTTGGTTTGATTCTTCAATTAAAGACATTATTTTCCTTTATTACAACTTTGAAGTCGCAGCTCGAAGTGATCGAAAGTTTTCAGTTAATCATGGTGGTTGCATTATAATGTGCGATGATACTATCAAGCATTATAGCATTAATTAAAAAACATTTTGATTTCGTCTGCAGAACTATTTTTGACTTTGCAACCGAGGTAATCTTATTTCTCTGCTTTTATGTTCCCCCAACGTCACGTGAATATTGACCTAGCACAACACAAATTATTACAGCATTCTATTACTATCAAAATGAGTTTGTATATTTTTGTACTTCTCATAGGTTTTTGTCCAAAAATAGATATTCTGTGACATGTGGTGACTTCAATATGCCTAACGTTAATTGAGAGAGTTTGCTTCAACAAATAAAGGCGATTAATGCATTTTAGAGGAATTAATAAATTTTAATTATGATCAATTAGTTGAATTCCCTACTCATAGCGGAATTTTACTTGATTTGATCTTCACAAATTCTAATAAAATTAAAGTTTTGGTTTACATTCTTCCAAATGAAAATTTCTCTGAACATGCTCTCATATCATTTTCAATTAAATTTGATGATTATGACGGATTTAATTTCTGCAATATAGAAAATGATAAGACTATTGAATTTAAACAGTATTCTATTCATCAAGCACCAGAAGAACTTCATGAACTTTTAGGAAGATCCTTTTCTTTTATTAGTTTTGATGTCATAGACGTACATATTGACGCTTAGGTATGTTAATTATTGGTATGAAAAGCTCTACAATTATAGATAATTATGTACCCTTTAATAGAAGAAAACGTCAATTACTACCAAAATACAAGGTGTTCATTAAGTCTCTCCGTGATTTTAATCTGATCTGCAGGCACACATACAAATTTTACAATTGGTCGTTTTACGTCTAAAGCTTGCTCACACATTGGAATTTAAAGTGTATGTTAATTTAGTAAAAATTATTCATTTAGCAAAAAGTTTGTCCATTTTAAAATGTTGACAATGGAGTAAAGAATTTATATTGTGGAGAAATGATTTCGCAACAACCCCTCCATTTGACAAGACAATTACTGCATTGTATTCGAAATTTAAAGAAACTGGCAGTGTTCATGACAAAGAAAGAACTGCCTGCCCCAAAACGATTGATGATGAGAAAGTTTTCGAGCATTTGAAAATGAGTCCTCATCATCAATACGACGCACTTCAGCTCACTTTGACATATCGATTGCTTCAATTTGTCATATTATGCATGCAAACAAAATAAAGCCATATCGTACTGGAACAGCTTAGTGCTGAAGACTTTTGTGCTCGAAAAGCAATGTGTGATTAATTGTTCTGACTTCATTGAGAGGACAATGATTTTTTGTTTAATGTTTTCTGGTCTGATAAAGCAACATTTCATTGAAGTCCCAGTGTGAACAGACACAATTCCATAATTTGGGGATATGAGAGCCCAAGCAACTTTACTGAGGTCCGTAGGGCATCACCAAAGGTCAATGTTTTAGTGGCTTTTTCATCCACAAAACTTATTGGACCTTACGTTTTTGCTACCGATACTGTGAAAGCAACAGATTATTTGGCAATGCCTCAGACATTCTTTGTTCCTGAACTGAAGACGCGTCATTGCTTTAGTCGCGTTTTCTTCCAAAAAGATGCCGCAACACCACATTGAAATACAGGTGTCAGAAAATTCCTCAACGAAACTTTTTTCGAACAGTGGATTGGCAAAGGTGGTTTGGTGTCATGGCTCCAAGAAGTCCCGATCTTGCACCTCTGGACTTTTTCTTTTTGGACATACAAAGAATATAGCTTATGGAAAAATATAAAAATATTGACCACCTCAAAGATTCCACAAGGAAAGCATGCAATGAAATTGATACCGAAATGCTTAAAAGAACAGTGGAAAACTGCATTTCAAGATTCCAGATGTATTCCAGCAAATATGGTGGTCATATTGAACAGATGTTATAGAACATAAAACTTTAGTACATTACCTTTGAAAATACATTCATTTGAATACTGACTTACTTTTTATTTAAATGCATTGATGCAAATAAATCACGGAGGGACTTAATCAACACCCTGTATATTAGTTCTCATTCAATGCACTGCCTTAATAAATTGAATACTCTAAGAAGGAAACGTACTTTTAACCAAAATGTATATCTAAAGCTATCAGGAATCTAATTGATTACATAGAGTTAGATAAAGTTACTTTCATAAACAATTGTTCCATTAAAACAAATGTGAAAGAATGTTACTCATTTATAAATGCAATGTCTCCTTCTAGTTTTCCTAAAATAATGTCTTTTAACAGCATGGATCTCACTGATTTGCATGATATATCTAATGCTTTTGATGACTATTTTTGTTCTGTCTATAATCCAAGTGATGCTAATATTATGAATATCTCATTTCCATCATCGTTAATCAACAATCTTGATATAGAAATCGAAGACGTATTTGAAGCGATTTCCAATCTCTCAATGAAAGGATGTGGACATGATAATATCCCTAATTGTTTCTTAATAAAGTTTCAACAGCACTTGCACCACATATTTCACAACTATTTCACACGACTTTATGATCAGACTGTATATGCGACCAGTTTCGATTTAAATTCTTTATTAAACAAATTTGGAAGGAAAGATATTTACAATTAACTACACTTAAGATGTTATATATATATATATATATATATAATGCACTAAAAAATATTGATGTAATAATAATTTTTTGTTTGTTTATTAAATTTGATTTGATTTCTTTCCTGATTTATAATGATTCTGCAATTGATGGATAACTAGTTTTTAGTAATATTTGAAAATTTTCTTTTTACTTCAATGTTGATATCGGTGAATTTCTGAATTTAAATGTTCTGATAGCTGTTCATGAATTCATTTAGCAAATATCTGCGTGTGTCTATGATGTATGATTGTTGACAATCTTCACAAGTACATTTGTAAACAATAGAAGAGTACATCAACTTTGATACAGGATTTTTTTAAAAATATTTTGAGTTTGTAATGAAGTTAATATCGGTGTTATTCTCGATTTATTTAATTTAAAATTTTACTTCTTTATTCTTGATTGGAACACTTTAACTTTGTCATTGATGAATGGAAGTTTCCAATGTACTTGCCTTAAATTTGATTCTTCATTTGATTTAGCTTGGTTGTTAGTTATTTTCCTTAATAAAATTACCTCATCTACATGTCTTTTAATTAATCTGTGAGGATATCCATTATTTTCTCAATAAGTGTATTATAATTTGAAGACTCTTGGTTTGCCATTCGATTAAACATTTAATTGTATTTCTCTTATGTTTTATATCACATTGCGATTCATAAGGAATATACAATCCTGTTTTCGTTGGTTTTACATACAGCTTTGTTTCAAATGATCTTTCTGATTAATAATTGATACATCCATGAAATCTAAAGTTTGATTTTTTTCTATTTCGATTAAAAATTTTAATTCATCAACTTGGTTGTTAAGATATTGTGATGAAAAATTTCAATTTCTGACACATTTTCAAATAATTTAAGAATGTTATCGACATATTTTAAGTAAATTAGTGGCTTTGGATCGCTTATTATATAGTAATTTACATTCAAGCAAGTTCATGGTAAATGCAGCCACTGATGAATCCCAACGGTGAACCCGTTGCCATTTCGTCAATTTGTTCAAATATATTATTATTGAACATGAATATAAGGCTTAAACACGCTAATCTGAGTAAACTTTTCAAAGTTTCATGTGAAGTAATAATTTGATATTCAGGAATGAGATTAAGCATGTGATTATTTGTTTTTTCAACAGGTAAGTTCGTAAATAACGGTTTAACATCAGAAGTAGCGATAAATGGTGTTTTTTGTTGTTGATCTTGAAAGCAGTCTCTGGTCTTTTAAGAAATATGTTCTACAAAAACTTTTATCTTTCACAAAGTCAATCTACAACAATAAGCTACTAATCAAAATCACATAAATCATAAAATGATTACACTTATATAATAGTTATTGTTTCTGAATTTTAATAGTGATGTTGATGTATACATTTTACAATAATGATGCTGTTTAGTACAACAATGATTCTAGTGCGGCAAAGTACCTTTTGGGAGTAAGAAACGCACTTCTGAATACTTTTCATTATTGATACCCAAATTCAAGTTTTGATTCTTAATAAAAGTAAACTGAGTATGGTCTACTGTACCTGCCAGTATTCTGTGTTAGGTGCTTGGTGCTTTTCAAAATTTAATGGAATTTCCCAAAAAATTCTGACAACGTTCTACACGAACTTTATTGACAATTTATTTTGTTACATTAATTTATATAGTACTGTAAAGAAAACACCATTTTCCTGGGTATTTAAGCAATGCAAGCTTTAAGCAAAGATAGTATAGACAACATTTTGGTATAATTAATTTTTTTAGTCTTTAAATGAATACTTGTAACCTAGCAAATATCTAAGCAAACATTCTTGCAATGTTCAAATAGTTAATCATGTTAAGCATCTAGGGTAATCTAAACTGATGCTTAACTCGTGTATTCAGTGCTGTTAAAATAGGTCATTAATGCTATTTAGAGCTTCTGTAAACATTAAAATATTAAAATCAATTATTCTTGATTAAAACCTCATAACTCATTTTTTAATATTTGCATTATGTTGTTGGTGAAGTATCTATTGCTAACATATTTTTTAAAACACAAATCCAAAGTTTCAGTTCTTTTCATTAAAAGCTGGTCAACTACTCGCCCTATTGCACTAAGCATATCAAATGACCTGAATATCCCTGAAGAAATCTATCTTTCAAAAGAAATTAGTATCTTGCTTCGTCCATCTTGGACTCTAACAACCCTTTAATAATTGAATAGTTTATAAAATTGATAAGACATTATTATTTTTGCCTGTTTGCGACAGTGTGTAGATTTCATCCACCATGTAACAATAAAAGTTTCATGTTGCATAGGTATTTATTATTTAAAAGTAAGTTCATTAAATGTTATTCACTGAGAATAATAATTTTAGTTTTAATATGGAATTGCAAAGTGAAAAGGCATTGCTTATGATTTGGACGGAAGCTCGTCATAAATCAACAGTCACTCTAAGATGTTTTAGCAATTCAGAAAATGTAAAAGCCTTCTTTGAACCTCATTTTTACACTTCAGTTTCTGGAAATATAGCGTATCGTAATCACAGCGCCTATATTGATCAAGGAATACTTGAAGAAGATCCAAGCCTAACATTCGAAAGTATAAAGAGCCACATAGAAAAGGTTAACGAAAAACATCATGTTATAGGTATTTTTTAACCATGCAATAAGAATATTAATCAGAATAATTTGTTAAAACAAACCAGAGAAATAAATGTGCTTAATTTTATCATAAAAGAAAATATATTGTAGAAACCACATTGGAAAACTACTCAACTAAGTGCTTTGAAAAATTCCCCAGCGTCAGCCTAGTCTAAAACACATGTGCCGAGCGCCAGCATGCCATTTGTAAAATATATATATATATATATAT
>CABFPE010000482.1:631179-647769 GCA_900660155.1 Hofstenia miamia
TATATATATATATACATAGTTATCGGACTACTTAGGTATTTTTTACTCCTAGGTGTATTCGAACTGTTAAAGGTATTCTGATTTTTACAAAAACGATTTTTATATTTTTTTACTTTTGTGCGAAGTTTTGATCAACCATTTAGTTTCCACAGCATATCCTTGATTATTGCGGGATTTCAATTGCTTTACGAATGTAATAAGTATTCATTATTCCGATAAAAATTTTTTTCGAGTGCTTTCTGCACAGTAATACACTTTAGTACAAATGTTCTACAGTACCTGTACATTAGGGGTATGAGATTTTTACGACTTCAAATGGCCATAGTAATATCAGCTGAGAAATATGTTAAAGGTAATAAATACAGTATTTAGTTTTTACTTTTTGTAATAACCTCCCCTAGCAATAGCGTCTATATTTTACGATTTAAGCATAGTGGAATATGCGGTATTAGAAATCAGCACACAAATGGAAATCTTATTGCAATTATAATGCATTTTACAATGCAGAGTTTTCACAATACATTGTATAAAATAAATTTTTGGTTTAATGTGGTTGGATTATGGTTCTGTATGTTTTGCACTATTTTGATGGCTCGCTCAGCACAAATGTTAAGGTGTGTTCCTACTATTCACTTTTATCAGTAGATTTAGTCGAAAATGCAGTTATTTTCGTTCACATTGGCGATTTTTATCATCCGATTTTTTATCAGAAAAAACGGAGTTGGAATAACGTTCAGATTATCGATTTTTTATCAGATGCTAAATTATCTTTTGATTTACAGTAAGAAAAATAACATCTGTTTATAGATTGGTCTGTTTTGGAATGTAACCAATGTTTGCATATTTTGAAGTTGAAATATTTCAACGGCAATAATTTACGTTTTGGACGTCTCTTCCCTAATTGAAAAGTATGGGGTAACAAAGTTTTCATAGGAAAATTTGTAAATTCATTCTTTAGCTTTTAAGCAAAAATAATTTTTAGACGCTTCGCCCAAAAATATTACTTTAAATTGCAGGATATTCTTACAATTCAAGCCTTGATCCAGGAATTCGAGGTCTATTCAATTTATAAGCGCTACTCTCTTCAAAGCCCACATTTTCAAGAAGCTTGACCTGATGACGACAAACAATGTTTTGAATGCATTTGGCCCAGACAATAACATTTCAGTCTGAATTCGAACCTTTCACTTAATTTCCTTGCAATCATTTTAATTAGTTTTGTCTTAAGTAAACATGCAATAAGAAAATATGTTAATCTGTTCACCCTATAGACCTTGTACATGTATTTTGAATTAGACAGTAGTTAACTGTAATACTCATTCTCATACACATTTTAACAAAATCAAAAAATATGTCAAATTGTGACACTTTTCATCAAAATTAAATTTGTTTATAAGAACCATGTCTACAAATATTATCTTCAGAAATTTAAGTCAGAAATTACTAGATCTAAGAAGAACATGAACAAGATGGCATGTGACAAACGTAATCTTCGGAATATCCTGAATGAAATGCGAAGTAATAAACCCTCTACAAAATTATTCTACCTTTCTTGCTAATACTGATGTCAGAACTACTGGTCTAAATCAGATTGAGATCTTCTTCGACAAAACTTGAAAAATTTCAACACACCAAATTTTAACGATATGTGGGACGAAAACTGGTTCTTTTCTGTCACTCCAAAATATGTTTTCGATCTAATACACTCATTTAAAATGGCAAATTCTCCGGGTTCTAATGGTCATCCCCTTTGTTGCTCAAAGAAAGTGCTCTTTGAATATGCGAACCCATTTGTAATATTTTCTTCTTTATCTGTTGGAAACACTTTCTTATTACGGCCATTCCAAAAAACTCGTCCCCAAATGATTTCAGTTTCAGGTCTATCGCATTCCTCCCACTGCTTTCCAAATTTTTTAAAAGGTTGTTTCTAAACTAGATCCTCAATTACTCAAAAATCTCGACGATAATCCATGTGTTATACAAAATTTCATTTTTAACAACCGCCTCTATCAATTTTTTGATCACATCACCAGATTCCGTGATTCCAAAGTTTGAGATGGTTTCCTAATTCAGTCAATTGACTCCTCCAAAGTTTTCCACATATGCTACCCCACAAAAAATATAAGCAAGCTGCTTTATCAAAATTTCTTGCGCGGAGTTTCATTTACTTAATCGAGGATTTTTCTCACAGAAGTTTTCCAGTTCGCAATCAAAGCTCTTAAATATCTCCAAACCAACATGGTCTTGCGTACCAAAAATGATCAATCCAAGGGCCTTTGCTTTTCTCTGTTTTATCTCTGATCTCAGTAACCACTTTCCTTGTAATCATATAGTTAAATAAGTGCATAATGTTAGTTTTATCATTCCTATCTCTAAGCCCTATAGGTCATTTTTTGAACTGGTTAATTTTGCTAAGTGGGCGTCAACAAATTGTTTATCAATTGGCAAAGAGATATCCTGGCAGATGATTTTTTGATACTATGGTAATATTCCGTATGAATTAAAGCTTGTCACTTCAAAGCACCTACTCCTAATAACAATTGAGCCCAATCTAAATTGGAATCTTCATGTGGAGAACATCTACAAAAAATCTGCCTAAATACTTTTTTCTGTTATGCAAATAAGACCTATTGTTGACGAAGCCTTCCTACAGATCATGTTCATATCAGCGGCAATCTCAATACTGGACTACGCTTCCTTCTTTTTTATTGTTTTATCCGAATATCTGGAGAATAAGCTTCAAAAAGATATTATTGGTGAAGAAAACATATTGCCAAATTAGAATTATTCGCATATTATTTTTAAATATCGACACATCCATCATGGTGAGAAATTATTCATGAAGATGATGAAACCCAATGTCCACCTTCACAAGCTTTTACACTCAATTCCCTCCTCATACTCACAAGTTCCTATAGAGAGGTTTAATTCTACTCTTAGAAAAACCATTTCGTGTTTTACTATTGCAACTACATAAATGCTTATTTATAATGCCTATATGTTGCTTTCTTAATTCTACATTGTATTTTGCTCTCCCAGACTTTTTAATTTTTTTTATATTTGTTTACTTTTATGCACTGTTCTTAAGATAATAAACTTTACTATTATATACTTTGAATTTAGTGCACATATCCAATATATATTGAAATTTAAGACATTTTATTAACCAATTTTTTATGTAAGCTTTTTGTTTCAGGGCTATGGAAGGCCGGACCTAAACTTGATTTTCGGGATAGGATGGAACAGAAAACTGAAATTAATGAATGAAAAGTTCCAGACACATATGCAATGATAATGTTTTGATTTGATTTCTAATTTAAAATTGTATAAAAAATTTTACAAATACTGGATATTTACTGATTTGCGTACAACTTTTTGCATTAAAATGAACATTAAATTTCTCATTCTAATAGTAGAATAGTGGACTGCTTTTTTTATTCCCAAATATGAGTACATGGCCTAGACATATCGTTTACCTCAAAGTGTCCAAAATTATCTTCACGCCTATGTGACCATTTAAAACCGACGGTAATTCGGACTGGTCATGTTCAGCCATATAAACAAAAGTGATGTGTCAAATACACTACTAGATGCCCCAGAATTTAAATTCAAAGTTGCTTTTAACAATCAAATCAAAAGAATTAGCAATTTTACATATCTCTATCCTTTCTGATTTTTTTTTGATAATTGTAAGAACTAAGCTACATTCAAATACACATGTAGAGTAGAAAATGACATCGGGTACCGTATAAACACACCCATATTTCTGGTCAGAGCTAGATCGGCTATTGAATTGTTTCGTCGGATTAGAATGTTGTCAACAAAGATTAGATAAAAAGGTATTGGGGTTAATCACCATTTTGTTTGAGAATTATCCAAGACATTAAGTACTGAAAAGCATTTGATGTGCCTAGCTTATCAGAAATAAATGATGTTTATCACCATTTGATTGTAAAGAGATCCAATAAATCAATATTTGTGTTTCAGATCGAGTCGGGTTCCGGTAGTAAATTTTCGGGTGGTATTAGGTTTGGGTAGTGAATATTCTTATCAAATGGGTTCGGGTCTATGCTGAAGTCATACTGTCAATAATGACTAATGTATATTAAGTCCATTAATAATAAAAAATCAATTTTACATATTTCAAAGTCAATGATTTTACGTGTGCTAAATATACAGAACATAAACAAACACTAGAAAAAATATACATCTTTTTCTAATGTTTCTGTTTTGTGCTCTATGTGTAAGCAAAATTTCGTTTCGTGCCTTTAGATTGAGTCATTCCCCTCTAAAGTTTGGAGCTCCCCTCAAATTCGAAGGGCAAGAATTTCAGAGATGAAAGAAAAGTAGAATATTTTTAATATAGAAATCTGCCTGTTTCGATGTAACTTGACAGGAAAAATTTTTTTCCATTATTAAATATTTTTGTCGCGCTATGGCGTTCTAAAATCGATTCTGAGTGCTATCTCAATTCATGGTGTAAGATATAATTTTAAAGATTGCGCTAAATGATCCTGTATTTTTATGTTGTTTCCAAGTCTTTCTGCATCGGGAAGCAATGCCGATTGTGTTGCTGCCTTTATTTAAACGAATTGTTTGATAAATTTTAAGGCAATTTCGATTTATTCATTCATTATTTTGTTGAGATTAACTAAATTTATGGGTGAATATAGCACAGTTGCCCCAAGAACACAGTTGCAAATAGGCTGAAAACTTCGGCCCAAGCCCATGTTTGGTGGCCCAGGCCAAGCCCAAATAGAAACCTAAAAAAGCCCAAGCTTAGCCCAAATACAAAGGAAGTGTCCCAAGCTCAGCCCAGGCCCAAAAGAATTATCAAAACATTAATCAGATTTAAAACAATTTGATTGAAAATAATTATTGCAAAAATGCATTCCATCGAAACAAAAATAAATTGGCGGGCCAAGCCCAGGCCCAAATAGAAATAGAAAAGCAGACCAAGACCAGCCTAGGCCCAAAAGAATTATCAAAACATTAATAAGATTTAAAACATTTTGATTGAAAATAATTATTGCAAAAATGCATTCCATCGAAACAAAAATAAATTGGCGAGCCAAGCCCAGACCCAAAAGAATTATCAAAACAATAATAAGATTTATAACAATTTGATTGAAAATAATTATTGCAAAAACGCATTCCATCGAAACAAAAATAAATTGGCGAGCCAAGCCCAGACCCAAAAGAATTATCAAAACAATAATAAGATTTATAACAATTTGATTGAAAATAATTATTGCAAAAACGCATTCCATCGAAACAAAAATAAATTGGCGGGCCAAGCCCAGGCCCAAATAGAAATAGAAAAGCAGACCAAGACCAGCCCAGGCCCAAAAGAATTATCAAAACATTAATAAGATTTAAAACATTTTGATTGGATTGAAAATAATTATTGCAAAAATGCATTCCATCGAAACAAAAATAAATTGGCGAGCCAAGCCCAGACCCAAAAGAATTATCAAAACAATAATAAGATTTATAACAATTTGATTGAAAATAATTATTGCAAAAACGCATTCCATCGAAACAAAAATAAATTGGCGAGCCAAGCCCAGACCCAAAAGAATTATCAAAACAATAATAAGATTTATAACAATTTGATTGAAAATAATTATTGCAAAAACGCATTCCATCGAAACAAAAATAAATTGGCGGGCCAAGCCCAGGCCCAAATAGAAATAGAAAAGCAGACCAAGACCAGCCCAGGCCCAAAAGAATTATCAAAACATTAATAAGATTTAAAACATTTTGATTGGATTGAAAATAATTATTGCAAAAATGCATTCCATCGAAACAAAAATAAATTGGCGAGCCAAGCCCAGACCCAAAAGAATTATCAAAACAATAATAAGATTTAAAACAATTTGATTGAAAATAATTATTGCAAAAACGCATTCCATCGAAACAAAAATAAATTGGCGGGCCAAGCCCAGGCCCAAATAGAAATAGAAAAGCAGACCAAGACCAGCCCAGGCCCAAAAGAATTATCAAAAAATTAATAAGATTTAAAACAATTTGATTGAAAATAATTATTGCAAAAACGCATTCCATCGAAACAAAAATAAATTGGCGGGCCAAGCCCAGGCCCAAATAGAAATAGAAAAGCAGACCAAGACCAGCCCAGGCCCAAAAGAATTATCAAAAAATTAATAAGATTTAAAACAATTTGATTGAAAATAATTATTGCAAAAACGCATTCCATCGAAACAAAAATAAATTGGCGGGCCAAGCCCAGGCCCAAATAGAAATAGAAAAGCAGCCCAAGACCAGCCCAGGCCCAACGGCCCAGCCCAAGCCCAATGGACCGGCCCAGCCCATTTTCAACTCATGCACCAAAATCTATCAAATATTTCTTATAGAGAAAAGAATGAAGCCAATATTTTTCAATTGTTTAATTAGGAACATACAATTTATAGTAAATTTCACTTAAAATATACGAGTGTACGTTTTTTCTTTACTAAGAGATGTACTTCATATCTTATTAAAAGTTATTTTATCCTTCAATATCAGATTGTTAGTTCTGCTTAATAAAATTTTAATTTTAATATTCAAGTAATTTAGAAAATATTTTCATTTACATCAGTAGCAAACATCATACTAATATATCCAAAAAAAATTTTATAAATGCAAACATTTAAAATTAATTTAAGCAAATGCATCTCATGTAAAATAAACTTTGTTCTTTAAAAGTTCTTTGTAGAAAGGAAGATGTTTCCTAAGAATTAGATTGTGTACATTTTGAAAATGACTTATATTAAATTCTTCTGCGTCTGAAGTATTGTTAAAAGTAGTACTGAGACATGCTCTTTGGCAACTTTTGTAGAGTTTTTCCAAGATGTAGAAGTTGTCGGGGACTATCCAATTATGAGGCATTGAACCATCTGATAGAGATTCCCACTTCAACATGCCAGGGTTAAATGGCAGACCAGCAAACTCGCAAGCATATTTCACAGCATCAATCGGATACGTAGTAAAATCATTACAATGCAGGATTGAAACACACTTGTCAGATTTTTGTAAGTATCTAAAAATTATATAACTTGGGAAATACTTATTGCAGAATGCATTTATAGCGATATATTAGGCATTTATGAGTTAGAGTCGAGTTCAAGCCTAACTCGCGAGTCTTATTTTTCTCTCTAGGTTAGCTACATATAACTATGTTAACCTAAATAACTAAACATGTTAACCTAAACGAAAGAAACAAGCCTCTTGGCTTACAATGTTGAGACAAATTATGAGTGATATATAGATTCTTCATTCTAGCTAACTATCGAGTTGGTTTAGAATGCTTGAACTTAGAGTACTGGCAAACAACCAATATATATATATATATATATNTATATATATACAGAATTATTTCTTAGTTAGTTCGAATTTTATATATATATAACAGAGAAGCTATATTTGCAATATATAATTTACAAATATTACAATAATAACTACAATCAATGGGGTTTTAGAAACTATAATTGTTTTGCATTAGTTAACTTTATTTTTTCCAGACGTTTAGGTACAGAATGCACCACATTTTCCAACATTTCTAAAGTAATATCATTAACGTCTTCTTCAATTGCCAATTTCAGGTCTGCCAAATTAGATAATTTTCGAAGGCATTCTCGTCTGTTCACATAAGCCTACGGATTGAGATCTAGTGAACGAGAAGGCCAAAAGAATTCACAACTTCGGCTAAAAATTCGATAACCAAATTGTGACTTTAGAAAGTCCAGTGAGAATTTAGCAGTATGTAAAGTAGCAACATCCTGCATATACACTGTCTTGCTAAGAACTCTCTTAAATTTAAGAAATGGAATTAAATGTGATCTTAGCATCTCCGCATCATTTTCCTTCTTGACAGTTTCTGCAACTTCATAAAAAATGGGGGTTATAATGAACTTGGATGTGAAGACAATGAACACTGTTGGTTTTGGTGAGTGTAGAGGATTTTCAATTAAAGTATTTGGATTATCTTCATCCCAGACATATCCATTAATATAGGAAACTTCAACACGCAAGTGGAAATGAGCTTCGTTTGTTCAAAGAATTTGGTCCAGTCAATCTGCAAGATGATTCATAAAGAGCTCAGCAAACTCCACACGGTGCTCTTCATTATTCTCATGAAACTGTTGCAGAAATTTTCTCTTATATGCCTATAACTGCAAGTAATCCTTTGTAATTTTTCAGTAATAACCGACACCTGTAATTCTGCTGGCCTCACGAACAGATGATATCCCAGCAGAGTTGTTGTTGGATTGCTCTTCAAGGAACACTTTCACTTGCTCAACTTTAGCATTGTCAGCAACGCTTGGCCGACCAGATTTGGTGCATCATGCAATGAATAAGTTTCTTCAAATTTTCGAACCAAAGATTCACTGCAAATGTTATGCTTCAAGCCAAATTCGGTGTTATATGCACAAAGACAAAGTTTTAGAGAATTGTCGTTTGCATAATATAATCGTAAAAGTTCTAATCTTGTTTATAAATCCATTTGGGTTGTTAGAAAATGATTGTTAAAATTTAGATTTAGAAAACTTTTCGAACCAAATAATCATCATACTGTATATACTACTACTACTACTACTACTANATATACAGTACTGGCCAAAAGTTTGGGAACAGTAACCTGTCTAAAGTCTGTTTTATGCTATTTCCTGGAAACTTTTAAAATTCCTGGAATTCCCAATTTTTTCTTAGAATTTTCAACAGATTCATTTAGCCAATCAAATTAACCCAACTTTCGATTTACACACAATACATTTTCATTGAAAAAGCACTATCATTATAATTTGAAATTGGTCCGTGGTTGTGAAATTTCACCAACAAAGCGTGCTCAAATTCATATCTTGTACGAGGAAGGGTACAATTATCGCACTATAGCTGTTAGAATGAGCGTGTCAGTATCTTCGTTATCCATAAGTGTTACTCGCTATCAGCAACTGCAAAATTTTTTCTCTCGCCAGCGATCTGGAAGACCAAAATTGACAACCCCTCAGACTGACCGTATCATTCACAGTTACGTCGTCAATCAACCATTCTTTTCATCCTCTGAAGTCAAAGCAAATCTATGTGCGGTAGTGCAGAATGTATCAACACGCACCATTAGGTGTCGATTGAATACTACCTTTGACCTTCCATCGTGCAAACCGGCAGCCAAACGCCGATTGTCTTCAAAGAACATTCCGGTTGCGCTTCTGAAGGCAATACCAACACTACACCACTGCGATGTGGCATCAAGTAATGTTGTGACGAATCCAAAATTTGTCAGTTTACATCATGCTGGCCGACACGTTCGACGACCAAAAAACCAAAGATTCAACACACGTTACACGCAACAAACTGTCCGCTCAGCACCTTCTGTAATGATTTCGAGTGATATGCCTGCGAATGAGCGTGCTGGTCTGCATTTTGTTCTTCACAACGAGATAGTCACAGCCAAGGCCTACCTCAAAATAATTCAGGAGAAATTTCCTATATTTATGCTGCTTCGCGAAACATCTGTACAACAACACCGGAAAATTACTGGCATCACAATTAAAACTGTCTGAGGAAACGCCAATGCACATCACTCGACGATCTGAAGGAGCAAATTAAAGTGGTATGGTGCACAGAGATTACTGATTATTATTGTAGAAAGCTGGTCGAGTCAATGTCAAATCGCATTGCTGCGTATTTGGCCAATAATGGCGGACATACAAAATATTAGTGACTTTTTCTGAAATAACTATTTACTTTCTTCACGGTGTTATCATATTGTTTCAAAATTGTGTTATTATATTGTTTCTAGATTGCGTTTTTTAGTGTAAAATACAAACATTTATAAATTTGGAAAGTGTTCCCAAACTTTTGACCAGTACTGTATATAGATAGATAGGTAGTATTATTAAAAATATTTTTCATGCTATTTAAATTTGCATTAAAATGCAATTACATTCAATTTTGGCCAATATCTAATATTTAGAGATTTGTACAATTTTTTAAAGGAAAATATTTTTGCAAAATCATGCTAATTAGCAAATTTAAAACGCATTTTAACATCAGCTTCCATTTTTACCATTAAATTTATAAAGAATCCGAATTTTTATAGAGCAATCACTTTGCTGAATGAATACTGTTATATTTTTCAAACTATGTCTGATTTCTCAAAAATAAATTATACCTATAGAGGTTAAGTAAAGATTCACACAATTTGTCATTTTTGAGGAGATCTTCGAAGTAGTATTGATTAACATTCTTTGCTGATTGATCCTTAACATCATATTTTAATACCGAATTTATTACTGCCGCTGGGTGGCGTATTAAAATGATATGCCTTGCATTTTCTGGAATGTGTTTGTAATCACCTCCCAATGTCGATGCGAAATCCTTAACTAAATATTAAAAGCAGAAACTGGTAAAAATATAATATAAATTTTAAAAATGCAATATTGGATGAATATAATTGCTTTGAAAATAGCTTGTGCTTTTTGCCTCAGGAGCAAGAATGGGGTAGAGATTCACACTCATTATCTAAATCTGGATTGGATTACGATCTCAAAATGAAGCACTATCACTTTGAATGTTCAGAAATTTGAATCTCTCATAAGCTACATATTAAGTATTGGTTCTAGGTAATCAAAAATAGTTTTCTTGAACAGATATTTACAAAATAGTCTTAGTTGGCGATGAGGAGAAATCATTAAGTCAGATAAAATAATCTCCACAGCTGTTTGGGTGGTAGTAAAAATAATTAAGTTATGTTGACCTATGCTTTATTGTTGCTTTTTAATTTACGTTGTTCATTTCTAGCACATTTACAATCTCAAATTTTAAAATTATACTAATATATGGCTTTGAATTTTGCATTGAATAAATATACCCTTGTTAATGATTTCCCATCTCTTTAGATGTTGACGTCTTGATGAAATATTTACTATATACAGTATATATATATATATATATATGTATATGTATATATATAAAACCAGAGTGTATTTTTTAAAAGTAGTCCAAAATCACATAAAATCTATCTTATTAACTCGCAAATGGCAGAGATGCTTTGAATTAGACTGTTGGCATTTTTCAAAATGCATTTGCAAATATTTTTTTAAAGATAATCAAAATCAGATGTGTATTTTTGTTTTGTATTGATAAATTATTTTTATTTATATTCTTATTAAACGGTTAAAAAATACCTATAACATGATGTGTTTCATTAACCTTTTCTATATGGCTTTTTATACTTTCAAATGTCAGGTTTGGATCTTCCTCAAGAATTCCTTGGTCAATATAGGCGTTATGATTTCGATGGGCTTTATTTCCACAAAATGAAGCGTAAAAATGAGGTTCGAAGAAGGCCTTTACGTTTTTCAAATTACTAAGACATCGTAGAGTGACTGTTGATTTATGACGAGCTTCCGTCCAAATCATAAGCAATGCCTTTTCACTTTTCAATTCCATATTAACACTAAATATTTTTTATCGTATAACTTTTAATAAACCTTCTTTTTTAAATAATAGTCTTCCCAATAGAATAATATACTCCCAATGTTATATGGTGGATGAAATCTTCACACTATGGCAACGAGCTAATGATAAACGTCTTATCATTTTTAAGCTAGTTAATTTATAAAACACAATTTTAATTTAGATAGGCAAAACACTACACTAATTTATTTGGAAAAAGTTCTTCATAGTAGAATTTCTAATTTGGAGTAGAGGTCCGATGTGGCAACCAAACGAATTAGGAGAAATGGATAGAGCAATGCCTATTACTGTGTAGTAGGAAAAACTAGGAATTTGCTGAGATAATAAATGCATTCCTATGAGATAGCCTGTGAAACATACCATGATTTTTGCAAGCTACAGTAAGTTACATAGAAGCAGGAAAAATGGAAGAATTCGTTCATTTAATTCTACCAATGTAATTATCTAGGGGATTTTGGTATAGGTGATGCAAGTCCTTCAGCTTAAAGAGATATAGTTGTGGTTAATATGTCGATCTCATGGGCTTAGATTATCTGAATATTTAAACTGGGAAAACTTCGAAAAGTAAAATCGGAAATAGTTAATCACGAATACATTATTCTGTTTTTAAAGTCACTAATTATTTTACCGCGGTATACCACAACAATGGCGATTTTTATCTTCGTATGACAAGATAGAGATTTCTGAATTGTTTTTTAGAATTATGGATCATTCGTAGAAAAGTTTATAATGACAATTTCTTAATTATTTTGTCATTCATTTCGTTCAATTTTATTAAGGCCGTATTAAAATTTCAATGAAATATGTGAAAATTCTGATTTTTAAAACTACTTTATCATTTTTTAATTAGTAAAGGTATCTAATAAATGAGAAACAAAACTTAAAGTGAAACTTTTCAATTCCCCGAATGCGCATTGATTTTCATTTTTAATTCTCTTAAATTGAATTCAATTTTTAACCATATATGCTTCATAGAAATTTACTATGTGATTTATGTTCAGAAAATACATTTTTGGTATTATTTTAAAGTCTCAAACTATAAAAAATGAATAATTTATCATGAAAATTAAATATGGATATATTTTCTTTAGCTTCGAGATAGTTAATTTTAAAAATGCTTACATGTCAATACAGTGGCAGGCAAATTGCACTGTAAATTTTTACTTGCTTAACTTATCAAACACTTACAAAGTATTTGCAAAGTTTACTATTATGTTTGCTTATTGCAAACCTTGCAATGTAATAAGTATTGCCAAATTTTAGCAGATATTTGCCAAATATCAGTACTTGTAAAAATGTGTCATACACTTATGAAAATTAGTAGTAGTAAATAGATTTATTATCAATGCAAATCAATGCCGCACTTCAAAATTTGTATAAATTGTTGCATACATAGTTATGTACACACTAATTACAAACTATACAATTTACAAAATGTTAAAAACGCAGCATTATTTACAAAATCTCTATTTACAAATTTACAATGTTAGAATAAAATCATTGCACAGCAAACTGTACATAACACAAAAAGCTAACTAAATATAAAAACACCAAAACTGTACTTACAACTCGAACACAAACAGATTAAAAATTTAGAATAACTTTGATTCTCATTAGAATAATCGTTAGTAAAATATTGCCAAAATAGTTTTCGTATTTTTCTTTTAACAGTGAGTTGGTTTTCAAAGAGATTAATGTCTTTAAATGAATATAGCTTGCCATAGAAACTATCCGATTAAAATAGAAATTTCAAAATAGTTTTTTTAGTCTTTGAATGAGTAGTCTTAACCTCACTTTACTAGGTAGGTAATAAGAAACATGATTACTTAATGTATAATCGTAAGAATTTAATAAAAGTTTATTAATCTAAGTACGAACGTAGCAAACTTAAGAAGTTACCTCCAATTCCAATATTTTTAGATTTCTAAATAAGATTGAATGGCAAACTTTATCAAACGCTTTGGAAAAGTCAGTGTATAGAACAATTGAAATATTATTTTCCTTAACAAAAGCTAAGTAATTGCATTGCAAAATTTTGCATTTTCTTTTCACAAAGCCAAAGGGCGATGTAGATAATATACGAAAAATATCGGATAAAGGCTTTTATACACTATGTTTTAAAAACTAATTATATTTTTGGTAAAATACAAATTGGCCAATAACTCTTTACGTTACTGTACTCTCATCACCAAATTTGTAGATAGGAGTGATGTGAGAATACTTCCAGCAGCTTAGATAAATCTCAATATAGATGTAGTATTTAAAAATATTAAATACGTGTGGTGTTAAGGAATTTGTGTATATTTTCAAAAAGATATTGGGTATTTCATCCGGTCCACATCCGAAAGATGAGCAAGTGGAGTGCATATCAAAAATAAGATCTTCTGTAATGTGCACTTCATTGCAAATGTTGCCTTCTATTAATTGAGATATTTCCTTTGGTGAACTATGTAGAGAACTAAAATATTAATTGAAGTTAGAAGCAATATTATAACTGGATGTACATTTGTTATCGTTGAGAAGCATCTCAGCAGGCAATTCAAACTAGGAAAAATTTCTTAGCAACTTAAAGCAGGTATTGGACGATGATATATTTGCAAAATTATTAATAAAGATCATTCTATCAGGTTCAATTGAGCAAACAGTTCATTTACAATGGTTAGATACCACAAATAGAATTCAGTTCTTTAAGAATGAAATGCGTTATTAAAAAGATGAACAGATTGGTAAGAAAAATATTGGTGAAATAATTTTTGTACTAATCTCCTTCTAGGTAGACACCTCTCTAGAATATCTTTAATATAATCATACTATGTCTTTACATATTCTATTCCTTCATTCTCGAAATAAGGAACATTTGTACTTGTTAGCAAGTAGTTCAATAGGTGGTAGTCAGCTTTGCTAAAGGAATAGTTATAAGAATTGTGAGTAGGAAATCTACAATTTGAATTAAATTGATAGATGTAAAGAAATCAATTAAGTACATATCATCGTCGACAGGTGAATACACTGCATCCCAATCTATTCTGGGCAAGTTTAAATCTCCACAGATGATAACATTCCTGTTGAATCTTTTAACATTATGCAAATTAAGGAAATCATGAAAAGACTTAAGGGCAAACTGGCAGGTTGAAATTATAGTATTGCTATCAACACGATAGGTACTTGTTGCAGGAGGGTTGTATATGCAAATAAGTAATACTGCTTCAGCAACTAATAATTATAATGCCACAAGCAAAATTAATATCACTAAATTTAATTGGGATATAATTGATTCCAGTCTTTTTTGCTATTAAACAGCCTCTATGTTGATTAATATCACGTTCCGCATGAGATGCAATAATATAATCAGAAGACACAAATAGATGTGAAGAAAAACGTGAATCCGACAAGGTTTCTGTTAAACAAAGCACTGAACAGTTATGCTTAACAGCAAATGAATATAGACGTTGCCGTTTTGATAGAACATTAATGTTTTGAAAATTAGTACATAAAATATTAAACTCATTGGATTTAATTGTCAATCTAAACTTATTTTTACGCAAAAATGGTATAATTCAAGAATTTCTACTCCTTATATATTTTCTGTCAACGCCACCCGTTATCAATTCATCTTTTGCTCAAAATTTGTTTTTCCTTTTTCCTGTCTTCAACGCAGAAATCCGGAAGTATTAAAATCTTCCAATTTTCAGGCGATCTTACTTTGTAATAGTTTGATAGTAGAAAACGCTTATTCTATTCTGATCCTACGTCAATTATCAGAGATCTTTTCCTGTCTTTACTGAATCTTCCAATTCTGAGGCTATTCTATATATTACATGTGTAGATTTCCAGAACATTTAACAGATTTAATGTATTTTAAATCACCAGAGATCCCATTACATTTTACATTTAAAATTCATTGAAAACAATATTATTGTCTGGGTTCCGATAGATCATTGGATAGTTTATTATACCTCAATAGACATATTGACTATCGTGTTCAAAACAACTTTACTGAAATTTTATTCTCCTAAAGTGTTCGTATAACAACAAAATCTAACTTTCTAAATAAGCAGAAGTGCTTTAAGATCGCATGCAATGGAAACATATTTCAAAATTTGATGTAA
This sequence comes from Hofstenia miamia, assembly GCA_900660155.1. Taxonomy (NCBI): domain Eukaryota; kingdom Metazoa; phylum Xenacoelomorpha; order Acoela; family Hofsteniidae; genus Hofstenia; species Hofstenia miamia. The sequence goes on from CABFPE010000482.1 coordinate 646,767, forward strand.
AAGAAAAGTTAAGTGTTGTCTAAATCTTTTCTTAGTGTGCATCCTTATTTAACAATTTTATTGTAAGAGACCAATCGATAAATTGATATTTTCTAAAGTTGCGATAGATTATCTTATCGCTGATAATCGTTTTACACCCTTGTTTACACTACAATGATAAATTATTAATTATATGATTTATATCTTACTAAATTTCTTAATTGCAAAATTTGATATTAATTCATTCTTTCCAAGCCCAAATTTGCATAAATATCTTGAAAGTGTCTACAAAAAGTCATTTTCATCTAAAAGCACAGTGTTGTATTTTATAGACTATTTATAATTAGATAGAATTAATTTGCTGACATTTAAATTTAGCTTGCACATAACGAGACTACCAGATTATTTGAATTAATTTGCTGTTACAAGGTAATAATATAGTCAACTTTTTCGCAAAAAATCATCAGAGGAAATATATATATATATATATATATATGTATATATATATATATATATATATATATATATGTATATAACCTCTGTTCGAAAAGTCTGCGTGCATTGAAAAATAAAACAATTACAAAACTAAGTACATCACGTTTAGATAAATCTGTTACCACCATGATTTTGAGCAATTTTAACTCTAATATCAGTTTGTTGAGCTACATATTTCATTATATCTCGTCGCCTCAAGTCATTCCAAGTTTGATTGACACAAGCATGCAATTCATCTCTATTTTGAGGATCTAGGAGTTCCACTCGATCAGCAATAACGCGAAATAAGCCAGCATCTAAAGGATTTAAATCAGGACTTTGAGGAGCTTGCATCAGTAGCTGTATAGTTGGGTGACGTGCCATCACCTCTCTAATTGAGGCCACATTGTTATCTATCACATGAGGTCTGGCATTGTCCATCTGTAGTACCTCAATTCCATAGTTTTCACAGAGTGGTAATATCTCGTTGTCCAGTAAGCGAGTAAAAAATTGTCCATCACAAGTGAGATCACGCCAGTATACATCCCCC